>JAJOOR010035082.1:0-16686 GCA_036250505.1 Solanum acaule | reverse complement strand
TTTAAATTCTCTGCTAATTTTGGTATGTATTCTCTTACTTGATTTACTAGTCCTAGAAATGATTGTAATTTCTTTTTCGTATCTAGCTGTTCATTTGAGTTAATTATTTTTTGTACTATATGTGTTTGCATTTTTATTCCATTTTTATCCATTTGTATTCCTAAGAATTCTACTTGGTTTTTTCATTATGTCTGCTTTCTTTTTACTTAGACAATGCTGATGATAAGATGATGGATGCTTTGTTCAGTGGGACCGTCGAGGAGAACTCTGCGCCTACACATACAAAAGGTAAGAGGCACCGTTCTAGTCGCACTGAGGAGGAAAAAGCTCAGAACAGACAGCGTAGGCAAGAGAAGGAGGCTAGGAAGGGTTCGATTCTAGATAAAGAGTTGCGCCAGCGGAGGGTACGTGAGAGTATTATAGGGGCATCAAGTTCTGCCCCAGATGTAGAGGTCCTGCTTGTTGTGAGGGACGTTGTGAGCACCACTGCTGGTGCTATGAGAATGATAGAGAGCACTACTGAGGGTGCTATGATGGATGATGTGGGCACTACTGAGGGTGACCCAACTATTGTTCTAGCGGGCTCCGGGAAACCGGACCCACCCGCTTGTTGATGATTCATCGGCGCTATGCGCCACAGGTTTGCTTCACCGAATCCACTTTCTTTTCTTAATCGCATCTATTTTTGTTGGGGGTGGGGTAAATGGATTGTGAGTGATAGGGTGAAGTTTGAGTAACCCAACTAATAGATCCTCTCGTGGGGTTTTCTTGCCTGTGTTCTTTTTCCCCAAGTGACTGTTTAAATTATGTTGAACAGGCATTTGTTAGGATCGTATGTGTAGAAGCATGAAATAGAAAAAATCATGATGGCTTAAAAAGGATACCCATCAGATTTTGTGATGTGTGCTAGAAATCTTAGGATACGATTAGTTGAATGTGTTGGCTCTGTGTATGACATGATAATGAATCAACTTGATGGCATGACTTAGGCTGAAACTTGAACTGGGTAATTTGATAATATGATAATGAAACTATGTGCCAAGAGTTTGTGAGAATAGTTGAGTGTTCAAATAGATTTTGTGCAAAACTAGAACTTGCCCGGTTAGTCCTGCTAAGACAATTCCATTTAGAGGTTAGGAAGTGATCATAGGCCATTGTTCTGATAAGTCCACATATTGCCTAAAAGAAAGATCCAACCAAATGAAACAAATGCTCCGTTTGATCCAAATACTTTGAGCCTAAAATAATACCATTTCATTCTAAACCCCGAACTCACCTTCCTATAATCGACTATGTTGGCCCCGGTCCCTCCTTGGACATGTGCACCTCAACCTAGGCCAAAAGCCTAAGTTGAGGGTGGCTAATGTAAACAATTACTTCAATCTTGGCCCTGACCCGACATCGAGTATTGTGCACCTCAATCAATGGAAAATCCATAAGTTGAGAATGGCTATGAAAGAGGAAACCAAAAGAAAAATGGGTATGAAATGAGTTTGATGTTGAAAAAGAGAGGAAAGGATGTGACTTGTTGAAGGCTAAAAGAAAAATAGAACAAAAGTAAAAAGAGCTACCAAGTCTAAAGTCACATCCGTGGTTGAAGAAAATCAAGGGAAAGAAAGGTAAAACAGTAGGATTGCAAAAATAGGGCAAAAAGAGGTTGAAAGCCTAGTGTAATGTCAAGGAGGGCAGAAAGTCACTAAGAAGTACCCAAATGTACCACACCTGACCCTGAGCCTACGTTCCAAGCCAAGAAAGTCCTATAGTGATCCTAGAGTCTAGTTTGGAGAGTCTAAACAGTGAAAATAAGGGCAAGCCTATGGTACTGAGCACTAATTGTACTTGAAGTTATTTCTGCGTGTGAGTATTGAATGAATCCTTGTACTACAATTCATAAGTCATTGTGCGAAAGGAAAGGGAATTCGTTTGAAGTAAAGGCACTTAGTACATTGTCGGAGAGTTGGTACCTTAGTGATAGTGAAACTGTGTATGTTGTGTGTTGGTTGGTCAATCGTTGTCATGGTTTGATCCGCATGAATTAGCTTATCGAGTCTAAGAGAACAAATTTTGTACCCACAAAGAGAGTGGGGTCGAAAGCGATGTGATTGCTTGTGTGTGAAATGCTTGCTTCTATACAAGTGTCGTTTCAAGTCTTAGTGCGTCGCTTGAGGACAAAACAATGAATTTAAGTTGAGGGTGTTGATATACCATGAGTTTACTGTATTTCTAATACATTTCACCTACAAATTGTGTGTGTCTAGGGCCTTTTTCGATTGGTTTTTATGTGTTTTTATCATATTTTGCAGGAAAGACGTTAAGGTGAGAAAGTAAAGGGACAACTGAAATAACTACAGAAAGGGCACCTACGGAGGTGATCTACGGATCGTAGGTCCAGTGACGCTTCGTAGGTGATGGCCGTAGATCAGCAGGTAAGGCAAATCAGGGAAATCTGACAGATTGTGGAACCACAGTGGCCATTGACGGTCTGTAGATTGATCTACGGATTGTACTATTGTTCCGTAGATTGATACTGCGAGGGTTCCAGTACCTGATTTTTGAAGATTCCAAGTATGGAGCTACGGAAGGGGATTGACGGACCGTAGATCGATCTACGGTCCGTCATGCATATCCGTTGTTTGCTTCAGAGAAGCTGATTTTTGGAGGCTGAAATATTTTCTATGTCCTGGCTGACGGAAGGGACTCACAGACTGTAGATCCATTGACGGTCCATGAATCAATCTCGTGGAATGAAGACGCGTGCCTGAACACACTTTCCTTAAATTGTTTCCCTTTTAATTTAGGACTTTATTACTTTTGTTTTACTTTGTGACTTGAGAACTAATTTTGCTACCCGAGCAATTCTTGATTTCAAAAGGTTAGTTTTGAAGATTTGGTTTGAAATTTGAGTTCCATTTCTGGGTTTATTTTTCTCAACTACATAAGTTCATAATTCTTTCATCTAAAACAATGAATTGTGTTCTTATGATTATGGGTAACTAAACTCCACAACTAGGGTTGTGGGATCCATGAGTGATTAACAAAGTATGAATAGTAAATAAGCAATTCTTGAAGAGTGTTTTGCATGCATTGATAATTCTTTCGTTCAAAAGTCTTTTTAACGAGTGCACGCGTTAGAACTTGCCTTGTTGCTACTTGCCGGACCAAGGAGGTAATCAACAAGAAAAGAATTATCAACATAGATTTAGTGTGATACTATCTATTGGGCTAGTGTCGATTGGTGTGAAGTAATAACTAAGCCAAACATCGATTATGATCTCTAATATGAGGTAAAGTTAAGGGTTGGTAAATTATACACACGTAGCCAGACCAAGGTGCGGGCTGAAATTCTCTAGATGCCGGACCTAAAATTTAGAGATACCTAACTTATCACTTTGCATGTAATACAGTACGACAGGATTGCTATTACTAGGATTACTGAGTTATGAGCTTATAGTGAACACGTATACCCTAGTTAATATTCTCATCTTGATAACAACAAAAATTGACTTTTGTCTAGTGATTACTTATTAAATTCTTACTATTTGCTTCACAAATCCCCCTTTTTATTACTTGTTTAGGGAAGTACTTTGACTAAACGAATATAGGTGTAAGTTAAAGTTAAGTCTAAACCAGTTTCCTCGTGGGATCGACCCCAACCTACAAGTTGGGTTCTTTACTTGATAACGATCGCTTATGCTTCTTTAGGGAGGTGTAATTTGAGCGTATCAATTATGCATTGTTCAACTCATATATATTTGTTTAGCTTAGTATATCAATATCATGCATAGTTAGTACATTCTAAGTAGTAATGCATGCTCTGCGTTACATCCTTTCTTGATGTAGGTTCATACACACAACAACCAGATCACGCTTAGATCAATTCTCGATTTGACTTCAACAACTTCAGTGGTGAGTACTCATGCTTCGAGGACAATAGACATGGTTTCCAATTCAATCTTTGCTTTCAGTTTTCAGTTTTGTTAGAGTTAGCAGGGGGAATGTCCCAGCAATCAAACTTAGTTAGAGGCTTTTGAGACATATAAGTAGATTCATCTTGAGTTGTTAAGTGGTCCTTCCAATTACCACTAAACTCCTATTATGTTTTATTATGATTATTAAGACTAGTTGGACTTGTTCCAGTTCAAATATTTATTGATTTAGTTTCGCTCATTCATGTTTACTTAGATATATTCAGTATGTTCATGATATGCCAGACTCACGGTTAGCTTGGGGTCACTCATGATTCTAGGTCCTATGTTACATCAAGGGGGTAGCCTTGGGACGTGACAATCTTGGCAGAGCATTAGGTTCAAGAGTCCTAGTGTGTTTGAAAGCCGCACTATGTAGAGTCTATTTCATGAGTGTGAAGTGTGCCACACCTACGAAGTGTTCTAAGAAAAACATTCCATTATTCTTTTCAAAATCGTGCTATAGAGTATAAACTCTATTTAATCTCCTTCTAACTCCTTCTCTTTGCATTTTGGAAAGCGCCTCCTAGAGAAGAGGTAACGTAAGGAATCAACTAGCAGATCTAGCAGACCTATTTAATGAGCAAGTCACGTATGCCGAGTTCATTGGTGCTTTTCAAGTGCTTACTCAGGCCATAATCGCCTAGGTCAATCGGTAGGTTGTGTCCCTAGCTCCGCCACAAACTAACACTGTTGTAGTAAGAATCCATGACAATGCTCAGATGAACCCTTAGGAGTTTCATGGGTGTAAGTCAAAATAAGATCCACAAGAGTTTCTCGACGACATCTCGATGGTAGCAATCATTATAGGTGTTACTCCAGTCAAGAGTGCAGATTTGGCCGCCTATCAGTTAAACAGAGTGGCCTACACTTTGTACCAACAATGGAAGGAATCGTGTGGTACTAATGCAGGTCCGGTGAGTTGGAATCTTTTCAAGACTGCTTTTTTGGATAGGTTCTTCCCGGGAGAGTTCAGGGAGTCTAGGGCTAAGAACTTTATGATCTTCATGCAGAGGTCGATGCTTGGTGACCTAGTTATAGATACACTATATATAGAAATTGCTCTATCACTATTTCTCAAAAAGTCACCTCAGCAGACCTTGTAGAGTTAGAAATGCTAAATTTCGATATAATTATAGGCATGGATTGGCTACATTCCTGCTATGCCTCAGTTGATTGTAGAACTATGATCATTCGATTAATGTTTTCGAACGAGCCAATCTTAGATTTTAACGGTATTAGCTTAGTGCCTATAGGTTGATTCATCTCTTATCTTAAGGCTTGGAAAATGATTTCCGAAGGGTATATCTATTATCATATTAGGGTTAAGGATTCAAACTCCAAAACCCCAACTCTTGAGTCAATCCCAGTAGTAAATGAGTTTCCAAAAGTGTTCCTAGAAGATCTTCCTATAGTTTCTCCCAAAAGGGAAATATAATTTGGAACAGATCTCCTTCCACATAACAAGCCTATTTCGATTCCTCCTTACAGAATGGATCCGGCTGAGCTTAAGATTTTGAAAGAACAGTTGAAATACCTTTTAGATAAGGGCTTCATAGGACCTATTATCCCTCCATGGGGTGCTCCAGTGTTGTTCGTGAAAAAGAATGATGGTTCCGTATGATTGATGGTTTGTTCGAACAACTTCAGAATGCTAGTTGCTTTTCTAAGATATACCACAGATATGGATATCATCACCTCAGATTCAAAGATAATGACATTCTGAAGTCATCCTTCAGAACTCGGTAAAGTCATTATGAATTTGTAGTTATGTCTTTTGGACTAAAAAAATCTCATGTAGCCTTAATTAAATTAATTAATAGGGTTTTCAAACAATATTTGGACCTGTTCATCATCATCTTTATAGATGATATCCTTATTTATTCACAGAGAAAGAAGAAGCATACGACTTATAGTAGAGTTGTTCGTAGACCCTCAAAGATCGCTAGTTATTCGCTAAGTTCAGCAAATTTTAATTTTGGTTACAGTCGTTTACTTTCCTTGTCATGTGGTATCTAGTAAAGGGATCAAAGTAGATTCTATGAAAAAAGAGGTATTAGAGCACTCACTCAGACCCACTTCTCCAATGGATATCAGAAGTTTCTAAGGTTTGGCTAGTTATTACAACAGATTTGTTGAAGGATTTTCATCCATAGCTGCGCCCATTGAGTAAGTTGACTCAAAAGAAGGTCAAATTTCTATGGTCAGATAACTGTGAGAAAAGCTTCTTAGAAGTGAAGACTAGGTTGACTACATCTCCTGTCTTGACTTTACCAGATGGTTTATATTCTGATGCATCTAGGGTTGTCCTAGTTGTGTGTTGGTGCAGCGAGGTAAGGTTATATCTTACACTTCTTGACAACTTAAGGTTCATGAGAAGAACTAAACAACTCATGACCTCAAGCTTGCAACCGTAATATTTTTCCCTAAAGATTTGGAGACACTACTTGTATGGTGTTCATGTTGATGTGTTCACATATCATAAGAGCCTCCAGTATGCGTTCACCCAGAAAAAGTTGAATCTTCATTAGAGGAGATTGCTTGAATTCCTCAAAGATTATGACATGAATGTGCTTTACCATTCGAGTAAGGCCAATCTAGTGGTTGATGATTTAACTAAACTTTCTATGGGTACTGTAGCACATGTTGTGGAAGAAAAGAAAGAGATTGCCAAAGATGTTCTCTGGCTTGCTCACTTAGGAGTTTTCCTTACGAATACATCAGATGGCAGTGTGATAGTTCAGAGTTAATTAGAATCTTCATTAGTGGTGTCGGTTAACGAAAAACACGATAGTGATGCTATTTTTCTTCAGTTGAAAAGTGTAGTTCATAAGCAAAAATTTGAGGTTTTCTCCCAAGGGGGAGATGGTGTGCTTCGTTTCCAGGGTCTATTATGTGTTCCTAATGTGGGTGAGTTCAGGCAGCAGATCCCTACAGAAGATCATAACTCCAGGTATTCCATTTATCCAGGTTCCACTAAGATGTAACGTGATCTATGAGAAGTCTTTTGGTAGAAAGGCATAAAGAGTGACATAACAGACTTTGTGGCTAAGTGTCTTAACTATCAACAAGTTAAGGTAGATGACTCAAGAGATTAACATTCCTACATGGAAATGGGAAATGATTAACATGGACTTCATTAGAGGTTTACCTTCTACTTGTAGAGAACATGACTCCATTTGGGTGATAGTGGATAGAGACACTAAGTCCGCTCACTTCTTGGCTTTCAAGACTACAGATTCAGCGGAGGAGTACGCCAAACTCTACATCAATGAGATAGTTAGGTTGCATGGGGTTCTTTTGTCTATCATCTCAGATAGAGGTCCTCAGTTTACCTCTCATTTTTGGAAATTGCTTCAAAATGGTCTTGGTACTTAGGTAGATCTTACTACAACGTTTGATCCACATATGGATGGTAAGACAGAGTGTACCATTCAGACCTTAGAGGACATGTTGAGAGCTTGTGTGATAGATTTAAAGGGTAATTGGGATGATCACCTACTTCTCATAGAGTTCGCCTACAATAATAGCTTCCATTTTTGTATTCTGATGACCTTGTATGAGGCACTATATGGGAGCAGATTCAGGTCCCCGATTGGTGGGTTTGAAGTTGGTGAAGCAACCTTGATTGAACAAGATTAGGTTCATGAGGCTATGGAGAAAGTTCAGCTCACTAGAGATATACAAAAGACATCTCATAGTCATTAGAAGTCCTATGCACACGTGAGGAGAATGGACTTAGTATTTAAAATCGAGGATTGGGTTTTCTTGAAGGTTTCACCTATGAAGGGGTGATGAGATTTGATAAGAAAGGGAAGCTCAGTCCTAGATATGTAGGTCCTTACAGAATCCTGCAAAGGGTTGGTAATGTGTCTTATAAGTTAGAGATTCCAACAGAACTAGCAGCGGCTCATCCAGTCTTTCATATTTCCTTATTGAAGAAGTGTGTGACTGATTCGACATGGATAGTACCTTTAGAGAATATGGATGTGATGGATAGCCTTACCTATGAAGAGATTCCAGTTGAACTTCTTGACCGTTAGGTTCGTAGGTTGATAAATAAGGAAGTCGCTTTAGTAAAGGTGTTGTGTAGTAGTCTGTTCGTAGAGGGAGCTACCATGGAAGCAATGATGACCATGTATACTCACCTTTTCCCTCCCAATTCCATTTCAGCTTGAGGCAATAGTTCTTATCCAGTCTCTAAGTTTACTCTTTAGTGATTCAGTCTCAGTATCTTGTTCTCTTAGTTATTTTTGCATTTCAGCATATTTTCATGTCCTTGGAAATCAGTTCAGTTAAATATCAGTTTCTAGCACTTAGTGGTAGGGATTATAGCTTCTTGTCTCCATACTCAGCTTGTTTATAATTCATTCGAGCATGAATGTTCCCAAGTGGGAGATATTGTAACACCTCAGACTTGAGAAACTATAAAAAAAACGTAGCTTTCTAGGACCTGGTGCCAAAACCACGTAAGTCACCGACGGTTCGTGGTCTGACACCCTGTCTGTAGGTTGGGTCTGCCGTTGGGGTCAAAAATTTGGTTAAACCTACAGACCATAGGTCTTGCTGTAGGTAATGGTCAACAACTATTTAGAGGAAAATGGTTGTTGGGTCAACATCAAGCAATCATATTTTTTATCACAAAATGAATTAGGTGGCCCATGACCTATCAAATTAAAGATAACTGAATCATCTTAACAACGCCACCAAGTTTGCTAAAATTCAAGCTCGTAATACAAAGTTATGCTCATTTTAGTGAAGCCCTATAGGGAAGAGCATAAATGGCTATCCCATTCGATGGGAACTAGTTCAAACGATGGCCCGTCAGTCTCGTAGTAGATGGCTATCGTCACCTTTAACTCAGGGTAATTTTTTTCGTTTTCCTTATGGTTTGGGCACTTAAACTACATCATTTGATGTTGGAACTACGTTGTTTTACGCAATACAAAACAAATAACTTAGTCAAAATCTACCCAAAGGCCTTATTCTTCGAAAAGCACCAAAATTAGAGCAAAAAGAAGAGGAAAATTAAACTAGACCACCCAAGAACAAACAATAGTTTTCTTCAAAGTTCAGCCCAAAATCCAAAGGACTTCTCTGTAGATTTCGTCAGCAAATATGTTGGATTTCCCTAGTGGATTCCTTTCAACCACTAGGTCCCTAAAATTCAATCAGTTTCTTGATTCGCCATATCTTGTTTAGACCTAGGGTTTCTAAAACCTTAGAGATTTGTTGTTATTTATTTGTGGTAGTGTCCTTAATCTAAATAACATGTTTCTTGGAAAGTTTTCATAATTCCCTGTATCAAACTCAGAACCCTAGTTTGTGTAAATTTTATTAGTTCATGAATTATACTTGCTAGGTCAGTTAAATAGAAAATCATGCTCCATATTTCGAATGTCACTTTCTCAGTTAGCATGTCAGTGTTTTGAGCTATTCAGTATTTAGTGTATTTTAGCTTCATATGTACTTAATTGGGAGTGGAGTTAGCACCGAGTTGGACTAGTGTTGAGCATCCCCTCATAGACCCAGAACTACGTGCCCGCATAGGATTTTAAGTCCCCTTTTGTTGTGCATCAGAATTAGTGATTGCACCACAGTCATGCGTTTATAACCCCGATAAGGTATATTGGATCCTCTTGATGGGGCGTATACATCACACTCCACGTTTAGATCACCTGATTTATGTCGATTAATAGTAGCTCCCACAGTCAGACTCTTAGTGCATTGACAAGGTTTTTTTAACATTTCTACCAGTATACTCTTCAACATGTTATCTTCATGATTAGTACTTGGTCATTACATTCAGCTTAACTTTTCAGTTATGTTTCAGTATTTATATCATTGCCTAGATTATGTCATTTCTCAATTACGCTTTCTTAAGCTATGCATAGCATATCTATATCATGCATGCTCAGTATATTCCAAGTACTCACAAATACTCTGCACTATATCATTTCATGATGCAGGTTCAGCAACTCAGCATCCAGATCACACTTAGATCGACTCTCGGATCGACTTCTGCAGTTTCAGTGGTTAGTCCTTAGACTTCGAGGATAATAGACACACTTTTAATTTCAATCTTTTCTTTCAGTTTGTTGTTTTGTTAGCATTAGCTGGGGGCATGTCCCAACAAATCAACTTACTTAGAGGCTTTTCAGACATATTAGTATCTTAGTACAACATTTAATCCACAGACGAATGGTTAGGCAAAGTGTATTATTTAGACCTTAGAGGACATGTTGAGAGGTTGCGTGATCGATTTCAAGGGTAGTTGGGATGATCACGTACTTCTCATAGAGTTCGCCTATAAAAATAACTTTTATTCCAGTATTCAAATGGCCCCGTATGAGGCACTTTATTGGCGCAGATGTAGGTCCCTGATTAGTTGGTTTAAAGTAGGTGAGGCAGCCTTGATTGGGCGAAATTCGGTTCATGAGGTTATTGAGAAAGTTCAGGTCATCAAAGATACACTAAAGACAACTCAAAGTCGTTAGAAGTCCTATGCCGATGTGTGTAGAAGGGACTTAGAGCTCGAAATCGATGATTGGATTTTCCATAAGTATCTCTTTTTCCAATAAACTCTAGGTTCTATGTGGAACCACTTGGACTTATAAGACTAATATGATATGCTAGTTTTTCTCTCATATTGTTGGAAATATTTTTGGAAGGACATGAAATTTCATAATTCTCTTTAAAATTGATGTTTCATGTATAACAAAAAAACTAAGATTGTCAAAATCCAAATCAGTAAAATAAGAGCATGTTGAAGCAGAGAAATTTTTCTAGTCGACAACGCCAGTGAACATAATCAAGAGTTGTAGTACGAATATTATTTTCCTTGAAAAGGGAAAATATTTGGCCAATGGACTGGGTTATTTCGGTATAGTTCCAGTCTGTTTTGATTTAGTAGTATCCGATACGAAATGGGATGCGATGACTTGGTAATCGTAGTAGGAAGTTACCGTGGTTTGATATCGATATATACCCATACAAGTTTGTAATGGTTGATCCCGGTTCTAGTCTGGTTCGTTCCGTGGGTGTTTTGGGAATCCCAAATTTTCAATATGACCATATGGGGAAACGCAACTTAGGCCCAACGACCATATTTTAGCTCCCCATCCGCCCAATATGTTATTCCCCGGTCCAAAACACACCTCGCAACCCTCTAGCCCTCGCAGTAGATACCCTTTCGCTTAAAAAACATATAAAAACCAATTTTCCCTGATTCTCCCAACCACTCTCAAAGTTTCAATTTTATTATTTTGCAATTGAAGATTTGATTGTCATTTCTTTTATTTTAGAGGAGCAAGCCTCATTTACCAATCAGTTCTATTGGCATTCACAGTCTTTGCAAGGATTTTCTTTATCTCTCTATTTGACACTTCAACTTGCCCATTAGACTGTGGAAGATATGGAGTGACTACATTGTGACGGACTCCATATTTTTCTAGCAACACCTTGAATAACTTATTACAAAAGTGGGAACCTCCATCGCTGATAATCGTCCTAGGTGTATCAAATATGCAGAAGATACTCTTTTTCAAGAATGCGGTAACACTTTTCCCGTCATTGTTTGAAAGTGCAACTGCTTCCACCCATTTCGACACATAATCAACCGCAACAAGAATATACTTCATCCCATGTGAACTCACAAATGGACATATAAACTTAAGGCCCCATACATCAAACAACTCAATCACAAATATTGGGTTCATAGGTAGTTCTTGCCTCGTTGAAATTCCTCATTCTCTTTGTCAACGATCACAAGTTTTGGCAAAATCATGAGCATCTTGGTGGATGGTAGGCCAGTAAAACCCACACTGCAAGATTTTATGAGCAGTCTGAATAGCACAATGATGCCCACTTACAGACGATGAATGACACGCCTTTAGTATACTCATCATCTCAACCTCGGGCATACAATGACGAATAATCCCATCAGCACATATACGGAAAAAGTAAGGCTCATTCCAAAAGAACTTCTTCACATCATGCAAAAACTTTTTTCTTTGGTGAAACGACAAATCCAATGGAACCAGATCAATTGCCAAGTAGTTAGCAAAGTTTGCGAACCAAGGAATAAGATCAACAGATGCAACCAATACCTATTCGTTTGGAAAGGCATCATTAACTTCAGCACCATCTCCCAGCTTCAGCATAGCTTCCTCCTCTAATCTGGAAAAATCATCGACAATTGTATTTTTTGTCCCCTTTCTATCTTTCACCTAAAAATCGAACTCTTCCAGCAACAATACCCATCTAATCAACCTCGGTTTTGCATCCTTTCTAGCCCTCAGATACCTTAATGCAGAATGGACAGTATGCACTATGACCTTAGTACCAAACAAGTAGGATCGAAGTTTCTCGAATGCGAAAACGACAACAATGAGCTCTTGTTAAGTCATCTTATAGTTCTTCTGAGCCACATTCAGAGCTTTGCTAGCATAGTAAATTGGATGAAGAATCTTCTCTAACCTCTATCCCAATACCACACCAAGCGCCACTACACTCGCATCACAAATCACTTCTAATTGTTGCCCCAAATCCGGTGAAATAATGATAGGTGCAGAAACTAGCTTTGCTTTCAACTCTCCAAATGCTCTCAGACAAGCATCATTCAAATCAAACTTGCACTCCTTTTCAAGTAATTTGCACAATGGGTGTGCAATTCTGGAGAAATCCTTGATAAACCTCCTATAAAAGGCTGCATGCCCAAGAAAACTTCTAACACCTTTAACAAAGATAGGTGGTGGAAGCATTTCTATTACCTCAAATTTAGCTCTATCAACCTCAATACCCTTCTCAGAAATTCGATGACCCAGAACGATCCCCTGTTTCACCATGAAGTGGCAGTTTTCCCAATTGAGCACAAAATTGCACTCCTCACACCGTTTGAGTACCTCGGCCAAATGTAACAGATAACCATAAAATGTGTCACCTACCACAGAGAAATCATCCATAAATACCACAATAGTATCCTTCACCATATCTGAGAATATCGACATCATGCAACGCTGGAAGGTCGTTGGAGCATTGCACAACCTAAATAGCATTTGTTTGAAGACGAAAGTCCCATAAAGGCATGTGAAGGTGGCTTTCTCTTGGTCTTCCGGAGCAATGGAGATCTGATTGTAGCCCGAATAACATTCAAGAAAACACAAGGCGGTCCAGCATCTGAACCATGAACAACATAGGGAATTGTTCCTTTTATGTCGAAGCATTCAATTTATGATAGTCCATACATACTCTTCATCCAGTCACTGGCCGCATCAGAACAAGCTCATTTTTCGCATTACGAACAACAGTAATCCCACCTTTCTTTGGTATACACTGAACATGAATGACCCAACTACTATCTGTGATGGGGTATATGACTCCAACATCCAACCATTTGATGATTTCCTTTTTCACTACCTCTAGCATAGGCAAATTTAGTCTCCTTTGGTACTCGATACTAGGCATGTGGTCCGGCATGAGTGGATTTTATGAGAACAAATGCTGGGCAGAATCCCAATAATGTCCACAATAGTCCATCCAATCGCACTCTTGAACCTCTTCAACACAGAAAACAATGCCTTAACTTGTACGTCACTCAAATCGGCCACAATTTTAACCGTAAAGTACAATCTCTCCCCAAGAATACATACCTCAAATGTGATGGTAGAACCTTGAGCTCCAATTTTGGAGCCTTTTCAACAAACGGTTTCGCGGGTAGAGAGTCCCGATTCTTCATATCTAGTTACAATTTTTTTGGTTTGGAATGGAATTCGAACCTATCAAGTGCGGCAACTAATTAATCATAGTCTTCAATACAATCACCCTCAAAATTCATCATAACCGCTGCCAGTGCAACAACACCCAACCTCTCTTCAATAGACACATCAAAACCTCGCTCCACAACATGACTCACCACTGATACTGATTTTAGATCGCTTTCCTACTTCATACACCTATAGATGTTGAAAGTTACCTGTTCATTATTTAATCGAAACTTCATCTGCGCTCTCTCCATATCGACCAAGGTGCGCCAGTAGCAAGGAATGTCCTCCCTAGAATGATGGGAACCTAAGAATCAACCTCACAATTAAGTATAACAAAATTCGTTGGAAAAATAAACGACTCCACTTTCACGAAGAAGTGTAGGCGAACACCAATGGGCTTCTTCATAGTTTTCTCGACCATGAGTAGTCACATCGCAGTCGGTTTTGGAGCCCCTAAAACCAACTTCTTGTAAATAGACAGTGGCATCAGATTAATGCTAGCACCCAAATCACACAATCCATTCGCAAAATGTAACAACCCAATGGTACATGTAATAGTGAAAGAACTAGGATCCTCTTTCTTCTGCACAAGTGACCTAGTAGCAATAGCACTGCAATGTTGCAAACTCTCATCATTCTCAATGCTAATGGCCCTCTTTATGGTCACCAAATCTTTCATAAACATCGCATACCCAGACATTTGCTCCAAAACCTCTATCAACGAAACATTGATGGAAAGTTGTTTCAACATAGTAAAGAACCTGCGGTATTTTCCATCTTCAGTATTCTTCACTAATCTCTGTGGGAATGGCGGTGGAGGTCTAGGCATGAGAATAACTGTTTAGGTCACCTCCTTTTCATTCTCTGTAGCATTCTTGGACTCTCCAGTAACCTCGATCTCATCATCATCTTTTTCAACCTCAGATGACATAGGGGGATCAATAGTATGTTTACTTCCTCGAGTAGTGACTTCCATAAAATGCCCATCATTCTTCGTATTTTGGATGGTGTTGCTAGGAAGTTTGCCAAGCTGATGTGGGTTTACTGTAGTAGACAACTTATTCATTGGTTGTTCAAGTTAATTGATTGACACTACATGGGCATCAACTTTTTGACCAATTCCAAACAAGTCATTTGACATCTCTTTCACATTCTCATTAGTTGTATAAAACTTGTTCATCATTTTTTCTATCATATCCTCAATACGTGACATACTACCCCTAGATTCCCTATTGCCAAATTCCCAATTTGCAGGTGGAACATAAGGCCCAACTCTCTCATTTTTGTTGCCATAGTTGTTCCGGTTGTAATTGTTGTCGCGATTGTAGTTCCCATCCGGGACATAGTTACCTTCTTGATTGTAGTTACCATAGTTTTGACCTTTGTTTCCTTTTCCTTGACGCCAATTATTTGAGTTGAAACCTTGGGCATTGGCATGGAAACCCCCCATGTGATCATTCACCAAATAAGCATCCTCCTCATAGTAGCATTCCTCAACTGGTGGTGGTGGAGTTCTAGTCAAGTAATTTACCGCATTCACCTTTTCTGCACCTCCGCTCACATGCTTCAACACCAACCCAAGTTTTGTCCTCATCTGAGCCATCTCCTCACGAATATCATCGGCAGATTGACTAGGTGCAACTTGAACAACAAAAGTGCTTGTTCCAGTGTTTAACTTCCTTGTGCTTCATGCTTTATTATTTTGGGAAATCTTCTCCAATTTCTCAATGATCTCCTCAAAAGCGCACTTACCATATGAACCTCCAACGATAGTATCAACCACAACCTTACCATTGTCATCTTGAACTATGTAGAAGTACTCCTTCAGTGACTCATCATCGATGCGGTGATTCGGAACACTTCTTATGAATGCAGTGAACCTATCCCATGAACTACTCATAGTCTCTCCAGGTAGTGCTACAATGTTGTTCAGTTTGTCCTTGAGGTTCAACTTCTTTGACAACAAAAAATACTTTGCCATGAACACCTTGTGCAATTAGTACCATGTATGAATTGAGTTATACGAAAGCTCATAAAACCATATCGCAACATCTCCAGTCAATGATATAGGGAAGACACTCAACCTAATGACGTTCATATCCAACTCTGGTCGTCCCACACAACTCTTGCAAACACCCCTCAACATGGCCATGTGCCCATGCGGATCTTCCGAAGCCATTCCGAAAAACAACCCCGTTGCTGTTAGCATCTGCATCAGACTACTGGTCACCACAAATATATACCCTAGAGGTAGAAGAGGGAGAACACACACAAAACTCTTAAGTAAAATGTATCAAAAATACCGTAAACTCATGGTATATCAGTTACTTCAAGAAGTACCCCTTATATGTGAAATAATCTATTATGTGCATTGATTATGATTTATGAATTATGTTATCTAACTCTTATGTTATGTTTTTGCAAGCTATCATAATTAGTACATTTTTGTACAAATGCATACTCTTGCTTACATTTCCCATCCAAATGTAGGGTCCGGCGTTCACGCCTCTCATCACCGTAGGTAGGATTTCTAGTAGAAGAAGAGTTGAAGATTGGTAAGTCCTCCTTCATCCGAGGATATGGCCACTACTTTCCTTATATTCTTTTCATTTTAGTTTTGAACATTGATCTATGGGTTGTTTCCCAATATCTTGTTGTACTAGATGGTTTTTGAGACAAGTGTATTAGAATTCCGATTCATTTTATAAAATATTTGTTATGTTTGAAATGTTTTAAATCTTATCTATTTTCTATTATCTTTACTATGAATGCTAAGTTTCTTATATGAGGTCTCTCGGGGTCTTGTTTTCCATGTTACTGTAGCGACTCTAAAAATAGATAGGTGAAACTAGAGCCTAACGTATGAATTTTTAAAGTTTAAGCATAAATTGGAAGTAGTCACTTTTGGAAAAAAAGTTCAGAATCTGGAAATTGGCTAAGTTCAAAATCTGGAAATT
>JAJOOR010035081.1:0-19639 GCA_036250505.1 Solanum acaule | reverse complement strand
AAATAATACTAGAATCAATAATCTATTCACAACTTCATCATCATCATAAACCTTAGGTCACGATTGCCCATTCAAGGCCAACATCCAATATAACACTAGTGACCATCAATTTCTCATAATTCAATATAGAACAATACATAAATCAATAGCCCATAACAATATACACATTAATATCACATTATTAGCTCATAATTAATAGACCCACTTTAGACCCAAAAATTAGGATTTCAAGATATGCAAGGATTTCATGGAGTCTACGGTCTAATTAGAATGAGGGGTGAATTTACCAATTCACCCCTCACTTGGTCAAAACTTGGCAGTGAAACAGGGCACCAATCGACGGCCACCATTGACGGACCGTCCTGGTAGCTTGTTATTTGGGATAGAGGCTCAACATTTGGGGGCTTAGCTCCCAGAACTAAGTGTGGAGCTACGCCCCCTATTGACGGGGCGTCAATGGACTGACGAGGCATCACTCTGGCATTAAACAAGACTGCCAACACACTGCCTAGGCAGCCTTTTATGCCAACGTTTGGATCCTCTCCAAAGACCCTTAGGGTAGTCCTTGGGGAGTCGTACCTGGACGTTGGGACCCTAAACATGCCTATTAGGATAGTAGGGTCACCACCACTGATTTTAGACTTCATACGACACATAAAAACATGCAAGACACACTAGAACACACTAGCACGCAAACAACTAGTTTTCGAACGTCTTGAACGTCTCTTTGACGTTTGACTTCAAACTCAACTAAACTGACCTATAAACTCATTTTCAAATATTTATACAAGTTTATCAACTACTAACACATATGTGAAACTCTAATTATCCTATTTCATTTTGAGGGGTGTTACACACCCAGTGTGAGAACTTCATTATGAATGAAGGTGAATCCATTAAGGAGATGCATACCAGGTTCTCAACTATCACCAATGAACTCAGGTGTTTGGGTGAACCTATATACCCAAGTAAACATGTGAGGAAAATACTTAGGATTCTTCCTAAGTTATGGGCCAGTAAAGTTGATGCAATTACTGAAGCAAAGGACCTAAATGTGCTGACTATGGATGCATTGATTGGGAATCTTCAAACCCATGAAATGCACAAAATTCAAGACCGTTCTAATAAAAAATCCAAAAAGGATAAATCACTAGTTCTCAAGGTGTCACAAAGTGAAATCCCTGAACGGGATGAGGATATGGCCTATTTCACTCAAAGATTCCAAGAAATCGTGAGAAAACATGGAGGCTTCACGAAGAAAGGAAACCCTGACATAGCTGTAAATGCAAATGTCAAGTCTGAGGAAACAAGGACAAAATGAGGGACCAGGTGGCAAGTCAAGCAGAAGAGAAACTGTTGAGTATGGGGTGAAGAAAGCTTTGATAGTATGGGGAAACACCTTAAGTGATTCAGATGATTCTGAACACCCTATTAATGTTTCCATACTCACAGTAAAAGATCACGAAGAACCTTTTAACTCTATGTTTGCTTTCATGGCAAAGTCAGATGATGAAGATTTTAATGAAGAGGTAACCTTATCTGACTTCAGGAAAAATGTGAATGTCTTTTCCATTAGAAAATTGAGAAAGCTAGTTGTTGTACTAATTGATTCAATCAATGAGCTAACCACTAAGAAGGATCTATTGAACAATAGCCTAGACATCTTTCAAGATGGAAAAATTGCTATGGTTACCCAAATATCTGATATTGAAAAACAAATGGTTGTTCTAGAAGCTGAAAATCTAGAAATGAAGAAAAAGATAGAAATGGTGACTACAACCGTTTCTAAAGGAACGAAAAAGGCCAACATCTTGCAGCTGGAGCTTGAAAATAAGTTGCACACTGCTGAAATGAAGATGAACTTGTAACATCTCGCTATTTGAAAGAACTAGAATTAGAAAGAGTCATTTTTTTTGGAAAGAATGAAAAATCTGGAAATTTGTTAAGTTATGTTAAGTTGGAGTTTTGGGTCACCTTCAAACGACCATAACTCCTAGCTCATGATGATTAGGTGTGCTTCCAGATACCGTATGTAATATCTTGGAATTATCTTTCCAACGCCCCTGAGTTTGCGCGATTTCGAGTTCGTATGAGTGAGATATGCCCATTTGAAGTTGGGCTGTTTAAATAACCAAAGTCTAACCCATATTTTTAAGGGTATTTTGGTCTTTTCCTTACCCAATTGATCGAATTCGTTTTTAGTGAATTATTTAGAGTCAAAACTGAATTGGTTCAGTTTGTACAATTGAAAATTCACGCTAGGGTTTTAGAGAGAAGAACTCAAAAGAAAAGAGAAGAGGAAAAATCAAGATTCGTCGTCCTTGTAATTAGGAATTGATTGCAAATTTTGTCAAGGATTTGATCCTACAAGGTATGTGAGACTTTCATAACATTGGGTTCGTTCACCCACGTGCCAAACATGTTTATTTCAGCGTAAATTCGTCCTAATAAGATTGGGAGTTTGAATGTTCTTGATGGGTGTTCTTGAATTGCTTTCACTCTTGAATTTGGGTTGAGATTGGGGAATTCTTGAGAGTTTAATGTCAATTATTAGAGTTACTTTGATTTAGATTCTTGTGTATATGTTTCTGGTACATGAATGTAAAGAGATATTGAGAAAAAGAATCGAAATTAATAGAATTAAGGTCAGAAAATGAGTTGAAAAGTTCGTTGGGTTTGCCTGGGAAGGGGCTAGCGTGAAGCGCCCTCATAGCGCTAGGAAGGCTGGGGAGGCACGCTAGCAGTGCGCCAGATTTGAGCCCCAATCACTTGGGGGATGGCGCGGCGCACCAGGAATGTGCCTGAGTCGTTTGCTTCCACCTATTTTTGTCGTTTAGCCCGTCTAAGTCCTTCTAAAGTGTACTAACACTTCCTATTGGTTCTAACTACTCTAAATGATTTCTAAACACTTAGAAATCATTCATAAACTTGAATCATAACCTTGAATCCATAAATTCAAATTCAAGGAAAGTTCAGAGCCAAGTCTAGAAAGTTCATAGAGTCTTTTCAAGAAGTCTCTTGCAAATGTTTTAACTTGTTTTAAGACTTGAGTTTGAGTTGAGTAAGAATAAAAAATGAAGTTCATTTCTTCAAAAGAGTATATGGGAAGTTCCCAAGAGTTAAAATGTTTTCACATTTAAGCAAGAAAGGAAACAACGATTTCCAAGGGAGCTTTTAAGCTAAGTTTGAGTAATTATCTCAAATCACAGAAAGAGTTTTGTTTTTACAAACATATGAGCTGAGTATATTTTGGGAGTACTATTGAGAACCGATATGGGGACGCGAGTTCATAATAACTCAAGTTTCCATAACCATGTAGCCATCATGGGTAGAAAAGATCATACTTTTAGCTGATTCCTTAGAGCTTTTTAGCATAGACTAGTGGATCCACTTAGTGAAGACGTTCTATATGATGACAAAGTATATGACAGTTCTGGCAGCGTGGGCAAGACGTTGTATCATCACTTAGGCTCATAGTGGTGGTTGTCGGTTAGAGAAACTCCCACAGTATTATATTACTTTAAAGTAAACTGAGTTGTTATTGTATTTCTTTAATACATTGAGTTATCATCTATTGTTTTAAATGCTTTGTATAAACTGCACCATTTTTGTTGTTTTTACTTTGTATTTGAGTTGAGTATTCATGAGATGAGTAAAGCCAAGGTAAGTGTTCTTTCCAGATTCCTTTCAAGCTTATGGCATGTTTATTTTTCCCCTTGCATACTCATACATTCAATGTACTAATGTCATTTGGCCTGTATCATTTTATGATGCAGACACAGGTAACCAAGATCAGTATCCAGCGCTTTGTTGATCTAGTTGAGCACTCATAGTCAGTTGGTGAGCCTCCTTGCTTTTCGTAGGACTCATTTTACATTGCTTTAGTATTTCAATTGTTAGGATGATCGAGGGTCTTGTCCCAACATCCCTCTTTGTTTTAGAGGCTTCATAGATGAGTAGTCACAGTTCTTTAGTCTTGTATTTAAGATGTTTTGCGATAAGACTTGAGTTGCCAATTATGGCTAGTTTGAATGTTTATCTTTAAACGGTCTAAGTTTGTTTGAGATAGTTGTTTTACAAATGCATTTGATTCTTGTAATAGTGCGTAAAGTCTTCCTCTGAGAGTCTAGCCAGGCCAAGGGTTCGCTTGGGGCCAACAATGGGTCTCGAGTGCCAACCATGGGGTGTAGGCTCGGGGATGACAAACTTGGTATCAGAGCCAGAGTTCAAGATTCCTAAGGAGTCTATGAAGCCGTGTCTGTAGAGTCCTAGCTATCAGTGTGAAGCGCGCCACATGTATAATTAGGAGACTGCAACACTTAAGAATGTTCTCACTTCTTTCACACTCATTTCGTGCGTTAGAGTTTGATCTCTAAAAAGTTTCTTTTTAACTAGTGCTTGTGCTTATCTTTCAGATCATGCCTCCACGAAGAGCTGTCCGAGGTCATCCCGCCAGAAGGAATGTTGAGCTGCAAGAACAAGGGGTACCCAATGCACCAGAAGTGTAACCCCAAGGGGAAGTCACGAATGTTGAGTTCAGGGAAACGATTCGAATGTTGAACCAAGCGGTGACTAACCAGGTTGCGCAACAGAGAGGAGCTCGACAGGAAGAGGCTGATACTTCGAGGATCCGCGAGTTCTTGAGGATGAATCCTCCAAGTTTCACTGGTTCAAACACTACTGAGGATTCAGAAAACTTTGTAGAGGAATTGAAAAAGATATTTGAGGTCATGCACATTGCCGATGCTGAGCAAGTTGAACTAGCTTCCTATCAACTGAAGAGTGTTGCTAGGACTTGGTTTGGCCAGTGGAAGAAGAGTAGGTCTGAGGATGCCTCGATATTGAGTTGGGCTTATTTTGGGGAGGCCTTCTTGGGGCGTTTCTTTCCCCGAGAACTGAGAGAAGCCAAGGTATGGGAATTCCTTACTTTTAAGCAGGATTCACTAAGTGTTCATGAGTACAGGTTGAAGTTCACCCAACTTTCCCGATATGCTCCGGAGATGGTTGCGGATATGAGGAGTAGGATGAGTTTGTTTGTTGCTAGGTTGTCTCGTCTGTTGAGTAAGGAAGGTAAGGCTGCAATGATAATAAGTGACATGGATATAGCAAGGTTGATGGTTTATGTGCAACAGGTTGAGGAAGAGAAGCAGAGGGATAGAGAGGAGTTTAGAAACAAGAAAGCTAAGACAGGGAATGAATCCAGGCAGCAAAGGAGTAATGTGAACCGTTCTTTCTTTCAACAAAAGCAAAAGGGACCTGTTCTATCATCTGCTAGTGCACCTGCACCCAGAAACAAAAGTCAGTATAATGGTTAGAATTCACAGAACTTTAGGGCTAGACCTGTCCAATCTCAGGGTAGTGTGGCACAATGAGGTAACTCGGTTCCTGCATGCGCTAAGTGTGGTAGGACCTGCCTAGGTAAATGTCACAATGGCTCCATAAGTTGTTTCAAGTGTGGACAAGAGGGTCACTTCATGAAAGAGTGCCCTAAGAGCCGGCAATGTAATGGAAATTAGGGAAATAGAGCACAATCTTCATCAGTTGCTCCACCAGACAGAGCTGCACCTAGAGGAGCTACTTTCGGTACTGGCGGAGGGGCAAACCACCTATATGCTATCACCAGTCGCCAAGAGTAAAAGAATTCACCAGATGTTGTCACTGATATGATCCAAGTGTTGTTGTTTATGATTTGTTAGATCTAGAAGCGAGCTTACCTTTTGTGACTCCTTATGTTGTAATGAAATTTGATGTTATTCCTGAGAAGCTTTGTGAACCCTTTTGTGTTTCTACACCTGTTGGGGAGTGTATTCTAGCTGAGCGAGTATATCATGATTGTGTCATTACCATCAATCACAAGAGAACCATGGCTAATTTAGTTGAGTTAGACATGGTAGATTTTAATGTCATTCTTGGTATGGACTAGTTTCATGCCTGTTATATCTCCATTGATTGTAGAACTCGAGTTGTTAGGTTCCAAATTCCTAATGAGCCAGTTATAGAGTGGAAGAGTAGTTAAGCAGTGTCTAAAGGTCATTTTATTTTGTACCTTAGGGCGAGAAAGTTAGTTTCCAAGGGTTGTGTCTATCACTTAGTCCTAGTTAATGACTCTAGTGTTGAGATACCTCCTATTAAGTTAGTTCCAGTTGTTAGTGAGTTTCCAGAAGTCTTCCTTGATGATCTACCCACAGTCCCTCATGAGAGAGAGATAGACTTTGGTATAGAAATTATTCCAGATACTCGTCTTATCTTTATTCTGCCATATAGAATGGCACCAACAAAATTGAAAGAGCTAAAAGAACAGTTGAAAGATCTCATTGATAAGGGTTTTATTCGACCAAGTGTCTCACCTTGGAGCGCTCCGGTCTTATTTGTGAAGAAGAAGGATGGTCGCGTATTAATGTTAAAGGTTAGTTGGGTTAGCGTGTTGTCTCTCTTTGCGAGGGTATGGGTTGTTAGCGTTTGTAGTAGGCCTAGCATTGCGCTTGTAGTTCTTGTCTGTATTACCTATAGCCTTATGTTGTTTACTGCGTTTCATTTCTCACATTATTTCCTTGATGTTATTGTCTCCTTTGTTAATTATACACTTTTTTCCTTATTGGATGTTATGTTTTATATATTTCTTTTCTTTTACTTGAATTTGATGTACTTGAGCTGAGGGTCTTCTGGAAACAGCCTCTCTATCTCCACGAGGTAGTGGTAAGGACTGCGTACACTCTACCCTCCCCAGACCCCACCTAGTGGGATTTCACTGGGTATGTTGTGTGTTGTGTGAAGGATGGTTCCCTTAGAATGTGTATAGATTACCGTCAGTTAAACAAGTTTACCATCAAGAATAAGTATCCTCTTCCGAGAATTGATAATCTTTTCAATCAGCTTCAGAGTGGTACTTGTTTCTCTAACATAGACCTTAGATCTGGCTACCATCAGTTGAAAGTAAGGGAATGTGATATTCCAAAGACAGCATTCAGGACCCGTTATGGTCATTAAGAGTTTCTGGTCATGTCGTTCGATTTAACCAATGCATATAGAGTATTCAAGCCTTATTTAGATATGTTTGTTATCGTATTCATTGATGGCATACTAATCTATTCAAGGAATGAGAAAGATCATGCTAGCCATCTCAGAATAGTTCTCCAAACTCTAAAAGATAGGGAGTTGTATGTTAAGTTCTCGAAATGTGAGTTTTGGCTTGAGTCTGTGGCATGTTTCCGGTGATGGAATTAAAGTTGATACCTAGAAAATAGAGGTAGTGCAGAATTGGCCTAGACCCACATCTCCAATTGATATTAGGAGTTTCTTGGATTGGGTGGATATTATAGAAGGTTCGTGGAGGGGTTCTCATCTATTTCATCCCCTTTGACCAAGTTGACTCATAAAACAGTGAAGTTTTAATGGTCTGAAGCTTGTGAGAAAAGCTTTCAGGAATTGAAAAAGAGGTTGACTACTGCCCCAGTATTGACCTTACCAGAAAGTACGCAAGTCTTGTTGTATATTGTGATACGTCCAGAGTTGGTTTGGGTTGTGTGTTAATGCAAAATGGCAAAGTTATAGCTTATGCCTCTAGATAGTTGAAAGTCCATGAGAAGATTTACCCTACCCATGACTTAGAGTTGGCTGCCGTAGTATTTGCTTTGAAGATATGGCATCATTATTTGTGTGGTGTTCATATGGATGTGTTCACCGAACACAAGAGTCTTCGGTATATGTTTAGTCCAAAAGAGCTTAATCTCAGACATTAGAGGTGGTTAGAGTTACTTAAGGATTATGATATGAGTATTCTATTTCACCCAAGTAAAGCTAATGTTGTTACTGATGCCTTGAACAGGTTGTCTATGGGTAGTACCTCCCATTTTGAAGAAGATAAGAAAGAGATAGCAAAAGATGTGCATAGACTTGCATGATTGGAGTTCGACTAATGGGTTCCACAAAAGGAGGAGTAGTGGTGATGAATGGGGCAGAATCATCATTAGTGTCAGAAGTAAAACAGAAGCAAGACCAAGATCCTAGTTTGCTTGAATTAAAGGCAAATGTTCATAAGCAAAAAATATTGACTTTTGAATAAAGGGGAGATGGTGTATTGAGGTATCAAGGTAGATTGTGTGTACCAAGGGTGGATGAACTCCAAGAGAGGATCATGGAGGAATCTCATAGCTCCAGATATTCCATTCATCCGGGTTCTATAAAGATATCTCGTGACTTGAGAGAAGTATATTGGTGGAGTAGTATGAAGAAGGGCATTGCAAAGTTTGTTGCTAAGTGCCCGAATGGCCAACAAGTTAAAGTAGAGAACCAAAGGCCCGGTGGTATGGCTCAGAATATAGAACTTCTGGAATGGAAGTGAGAGATGATCAATATGGATTTCATCATAGGTTTACCAAGGTCTCGCAGGCAGCATGATTTTATTTGGATGATCGTTGATAGAATGACGAAATCAACCCACTTTTTACCGGTAAAGACTACCCATTCAGTAGAAGATTATGCCAAGTTATACATTCAAGAAGTAGTGAGACTTCATGGAGTCCCCATTTCGATTATATCAGATAGAGGTGCATAATTTACTGCACAGTTTTGGAAATCTTTTCAGAAAGGTTTGGGTTCAAAGGTGAACTTGAGTACTATTTTTCATCCTCAGACAGAGGGTTAAGCAGAGCGCACTATTCAAACTTTAGAAGATATGTTGAAGGCCTTTGTGATTGACTTCAAGGGTAATTGGGATGATCACCTGCCTCTCATTGAGTGTGCTTACAACAATAGTTACCACTATAGCATCAAAATGGCTCCTTGTGAAGCTCTTTTTGGGAGAAGATGTAGATCTCCTATTGAATGGTTTGAAGTTGGTGAAGTTGGGTTGATAGGACCTGACTTAGTGCATCAAGCTATGGAAAAGGTGAAAGTTATTCAACATAGGTTGAAAACAGCGTAAAGTCGTCATAAATCCTACATTGATGTTAGGCGGAGGGTGTTAGAGTTTGAAGTAGATGATTAGGTATATTTGAAAGTTTCACCCATGAAGGGTGTTATGAGATTTGGTAAGAAGGGGAAGCTTAGTCCCCAGTATATTGGTCCTTACAGAATATCCACGAGGATTGGCAATGTAGCTTATGAGTTAGAGCAACCACAAGAGTTAGCAGCGATTCATCTGGTATTTCACATCTCAATGTTGAAGAAGTGCATGAGAGATCCTTCACTTATCATACCTACTGAAGATATTGGTATCAAGGATAGCTTATCATATGAGGAGATTCCGGTTCAGATTCTAGATCACCAAGTTCACAAGTTGAGGACTAAAGAAGTAGCATCAGTCAAAGTTCTTTGGAGAAATCAGTTTGTTGAGGAAGATACTTGGGAAGCTTAGGAGGATATAGAGAAGAGATACCCACATCTCTTTGAATCTGGAGAAGTTCCGAATTAAGGTACTAATCCTTTTCTTGGCTTTTATTTTTAGTTGACATGTTGTATTTACATTTTGCTTGTTGGGTGTTAGAGCTAGATGTTAGATGTCAAACCCTTAGTTTGCTAAGAGTAATCTCATTCGAGAACGAATGTTCCCAAGAGGGAGATATTGTAACATCTCGCTATTTGAAAGAACTAGAAAGAGCTAGAATTAGAAAGAGTCTTTTTTTTTTTTGGAAAGAATGTAAAATCTGGAAATTTGTTAAGTTATGTTAAGTTGAAGTTTTGGGTCAACTTCAAACGATCATAACTCCTAGATCAGGATGCGTTAGGTGTGCTTCCAGATACCATAGGAAAGATCTTGGAATTATTTTTCCAACGCCGCTGAGTTTGCGCGATTTCGAGGTTGTATGAGTGAGATATGCCCATTTGAAGTTGGGCTGTTCAAATAAGGAAAGTCTAACCCATATTTTTAAGGGGTATTTTGGTCTTTTCCATACCCACTTGATCTAATTCGTTTTTAGTGAATTATTTAGGGTCAAAACTGAATTGGTTTAGTTTGCACAATTGAAAATTCACGCTAGGGTTTTAGAGAGAAGAACTCAAAAGAGAAGAGAAGAGGAAAAAAATCAAGATTCGTCATCTTCGTAAGGAATTGATTGCGGATTTCGTCAAGGATTTGATCCTACGAGGTATGTGAGACTTTCATAACATTGGGTTTGTTCACCCACGTGCCAAACATGTTTATTTCAGCGTAAATTCGTCCTAAAAAGATTGGGAGTTTGAATGTTCTTGATGGGTGTTCTTGAATTGCTTATGTTCTTGAATTTAGGTTGAGATTGGGTAGTTCTTGAGAGTTTAATGTCGATTATTAGAGTTACTTTGAGTTAGATTCTGGTGTATATGTTTTGGGTACCTAAATCTAAAGAGATATTGAGAAAAAGAATCGAAATTAATCAAATTAAGGTAAAAAAATGAGTTGAAAAGTTCGTCGGGTTTGCCTGGGAAGGGACTGGTGCGACACACCCCCGTAGCACCAGGAAGGCTTGGGCAGTGTACCAACAGTGCACCAGATTTGAGCCCCAGTCAATTGGGGGATGGTGCGGCGCTCCAGGAATGCGCCCGAGTCGTCTACTTCCACCGATTTTTCATCGTTTAGCCCGTCTAAGTCCCTCTAAAGTGTGCTAACACTTCCTTTTGATTCTAACTACTCTAAATGACTTCTAAACATGTAGAAATCATTCATAAACTTGAATCATAACCTTGAATCCATAAATTCAAATTCAAGAATAGTTAAGAGCCAAGTCTAGAAAGTTCATAGAGTCTTTTCAAGAAGTCTCTTGCAAATGTTTTAAACTTGTTTTAAGACTTGAGTTTGAGTTGAGTAAGAGTAACAAATGATGTTCATTTCTTGAAAAGAGTATATGAGAACTAAGTATTCCCAAGAGTTAAAATGTTTTCACATTTAAACAAGAATGGAAACACCAATTTCCAAAAGAGCTTTTAAGCTAAGTTTGAGTAATTATCTCAAATCACAGAAAGGATTTTGTTTTTACAAACATATGAGCTGAGTATATTTTGGGAATAGTATTGAGCACCGATATGGGACGCGAGTTCATAATAACTCAAGTCTCCATAAACCATGTAGCCATCATGGGTAGACATGATCATACTTTTTAGATAGTTCCTTAGTGCTTTTTAGCATAGACTAGTGGATTCACTTAATTAAGGCATTCTATATGACGACAAAGTATAAGACAATTCTAGAAGCGTGGGTAAGACGCTGTATCACCACTTAGGCTCATAGTGGTGGTTGTCGGTTAGAGAAACTCCCACAATATTATATTACTTTAAAGTAAACTGAGTTGTTATTGTATTTCTTTAATACATTGTGCTAACATCTAATGTTTCAAATGCTTTGTATAAACTGCACCATTATTGTTGTTTTTACTTTGCATTTAAGTTGAGTATTCATGATATTAGTAAGCCAATGTTCTTTCCAGATTCTTTTCAAGCTTATGTCATGTTTAGTTTTCCTCTCGCATACTCATACATTCAATGTACTGATGCCATTTGGCCTGCATTATTTTATGATGCAGACACAGGTAATCAGGATCAGCATAATTTTACATTGCTTTAGTATTTCAGCTGTTAGGATGATTAAGGGTCTTGTCCCAACATCTCTCTTTGTTTTAGAGGCTTCATAGATGAGTAGTCACAATTCTTTAGTCTTGTATTTCATATGTTTTACTATAAGACTTGAGTTGCTAATTATGGATAGTTTGAATGTTTATCTATAAACGTTCTAAGTTTATTTGAGATAGTTGTTTTACAAATGCATTTGATTCTTGTAATAGTGCTTAGAGTCTTCCGTTTAGAGTCTAGCCAGGCCAAGGGTTCACTTGGGGCCAACAATGGTTCTTAAGTGCCAGCAACGTCCGGTGTGTAGGCTCAAGGTGTGACAGAACTTGGCTCTAGAAAGAAATCTGGTGTTGGAGAGGGATCTAGTCCATGTAAAAGAGTAACTGAACAAATCCCTCAAATGGACCACGTCCTCTTAAATGCTTACAAATATAATCAGTCAGGGTAACAATAGTAGAAGAGGGATGGGTTGTGAGAAGATAGATTCTCCATACAGCCCTCATAGCAAAAATGTTGTTGGTGCTGGCAATATGTTGTGTTTTCATTGTGGTCGTGACTGTTATTTGAAAAAGGACTATCTTGCTTGGAAAAGGACCCAAGATAACCTCTCAAACTGTTCCAAATAGAGGAACAGACAGAAGAAGGGACCTATTCAACAGAGGAACAGATAGAAGAAGGGACCTGGTCGCACTTCTAGTCCTAAGTTAAAGAAAATAAGTCTGCCTCACTAGACAAATAATTCTCTTATCACTCCTTTATCTGATTACTGGGAACTCCGACTAAAGTGGGTTCCTAAGGCTATCAAGTGACATGGTATGCAAGTGAGATGAAGTAGCAGCAGTCAGTGTTGGTTCATGAATGACGGATGCTCAAAGCACATGACTGGAAAACTGAAAAACTTCCTTTCTCTTTCAAGGCACTTTAAGGTGGAGGTGTCTCTTTTGGCAATGGAAAGAAATGGTACATTCTTGGTGTAGGCAGGACTTGAAAGTCCGTGGAACACTCTCTTGAAGTTGTGTACTATGCCAATGGGTTGAAGTACAGTCTTCTAAGTGTTTCACATATTTGTGATAAAGAAAATGAAGTCAAGTTCCTATCAGATAAATGTGTGGTCATAACTTGATCTCTCGGATGATGATGATAACAATAAGGAGATGTAAGAACATGTACTACTGGTCTAAACACTACTCGTTGTAACATTCTCACTTCCCTTGATGCTAAAGGTGAGAATACTAATCTATGATACATGAGACTTTGTCAGTTGAGCTTTTCTCTCTAAACAAACTTGTGTCAAGGGACCTGGCCCACGATCTGCCCAAAATAAATTTTACAGATGACAAAGTTTGTGATGCTTGTGGTAAAGAGAAGCAAATCAGACCATCCATCAAGCGGAATAAGCAGTATTGTAATCTTCCAAAGAACTTTCGGGCTGAAGTGGTGAATACTACATGTTCTGTGACCAAAAGGATGATATTGGGAAGTTTGATCCTAATAATGATGAAAGAGTACTTATGGCATATTCTTCCTCCAACAAGGCTTATCTGGTGTATGAAAATATGTGCATTGAAAAAGATGTTATGGGATTTTTGAAGAGTCTGGAAGAATTGATAAGTAAGTTGCAAAACAAAGAAGATTCAGAGATGGAAGAGCTGCTTAAGATTCAGAGAGATGGTATAAATAGTGAGCTTGCTGAAGAATATCCTCTTCATGAATCCAAAAATCCCAAAGAAGCTAATGCCAATGATGAACCTGATGAAGGACCTGGTCCGGTAGACAATGCTGAACAAAGATGATGCAGTTCAAACTGATAATGTGAATTGTGAAGGTGAGAATGAAGAAGTTGATCAAGCTCAGTTTGAAAGAAGCAAAGTGTGACACTCGGTTCCCCGACCAGCTGGCAGGTTGTCCAAGTTCTTCTTCAACAATGGTTTCAAAAGATTGACAAAATCCTCTTTTTGAAATCACAAGGAAAGGAATTCTGATTATTCAAGTATATATCGATGATATCATCTTTGAAGCAATCTTTGAGGTGTTGTAAGAAGGTTTTGTTGCACTCATGAGTAGTGAGTTCTGGAGTAAGCATGATGGGAGAGTTAAATTTCTTCTTGGAGCTGCATATCAAGAAAACTTCTTAAGGTACCTTCGTTTGTCAAGAAAAGTATAACAAGTTGCTGAAGAATTTTCATATTATGGACGCCGAGACAATTGACACACCCATGGGGACCAACTCAAAGCTGGATGCTAATGGATCTGGTCCAAATGTAAATGATACAAGTGTTAGGATTTATGCAAGATTCCAAGCTGGTCCAACGAAATCACATTTGAAGGCTGCTAAGAGAATCCTAAGAAATTTGATGAAGACATGGACCTGGTTCTATTCTATCCATCAGGAGATTGTGTGTTGATTGAAGGAATATAGTGATGCTGATTTTGCTGGGTATCAAGCTGATAGAAAGAGCAGGAATGACTCATTTTCTGGGATCATATCTCATTCATAGGAATAAAAGGTAAGATTTTTTGCTCTTTCAACAACTGAGGCAAGGTTTATAGCAGATGCATGCTGGTGTGCTCAACTCATGTAGATCAAATAGCAGTGTGAAGTTCTTAATGTGGTTACTCAGACTATCCCTCTCTTTTGTGTTGTCATGAGTGCTCTCACTATAGCTAAGAACTCAGTCCACCATAAAATTAAAGGACTAAGCATATTGATTTGAGACATCACTTTCTGAGGGATCATGTTGAGAAAGGAAATATCAACTTGTAATTCTGTAAGATCAAAGATCAAATCGCTGATATCTTCACAAAAGCTCTGAAGAGGGACCTGATCAAGATAAACAAATTGAAGTTGGGGATGCTGAAACTAAACTGAATGGATCATGCCTGAAGCAATCAACCCTCTCATGACTATGCAAAGGGAGCAGGTATCCTTGTTTTTCAGTTATGTATGTTTTAGCAAATTCAGTCTTATACCTTTTGTAGGTATACACACATGGAAGACTTGCTGAAGGAAAAGGGAGGTCAGGACAGATCTAGGAAATTACATTCAAACTATCGAGACAGACCCGATCTGTTCTCGAAGGTTAGCACTCTTAACATTGCATTTTGAATTATGCATGAGAATCGTTGCAATTGCAACATGTCTGTCATTCAGGTATCTAATCATTGTGCCATCATTTGAATACCAAGATGACACTTCCTTTCACATAATACACCCTTTGACCTCCTTTATACTCCATATTTCTTTCCATCTCCCCAGAAAAATCAAATCCCCTTCCCAAAATCATAAAATTTCAAAACCCTCTTTTCTCCTCTATTAAAAACACTGCAATTGGTTAAACCTTTTGTTCCTATTGGAGAATTTTCAGATAAAGAATTTTTTTATTGTGAAGAGTGACCAGGTTCAGCAAGCAAAAACAAGAAGGTGAAAAGATGATGTTCAAAAAGAAAAGGGTTGATATTCCGAGCACTCAAAGTATTCTGAATAGGAGAGTGGTTGACTTTAATAAAAATGAAAATGAATAAAATGAAATGGTTCCTTAGTTATTGACCTATTTATCTCAGAGAACTTGAGTAAGTTTGATTTTACCAATCTTTCTGTCATGAGAAACTCAGGCTTGTATTGGAAGCTATGACAATTGCTATTGTTAACTGGGATACTAATATAGTTCGCCTAAAGGCTCAGCTTCTCAAACAACACAATCAGAGGGACCAGGCTGAGAAGAACTGGCAGCCTTGAAGGTTCAACATGAAGCCCGGGTAGCAAAACATGCTAAACTTTAGGAGAGGCTTCTGAAAAAACCATGCTAAGGGATATGCTTTACTAATCCTATTATTTTAATCCCTTTCTCATAAGCCATCCCCTCTCTCCCTAAATTCCCATGTCTGTCCTCATTTCTCTTTTCTATCGAAACTTAGTGGGTATTGCCTTGGTTCTTATTTGTAATGACACTTGCAATGCATTGATGGATGATCTTTCATTTCTGAATGAAAAATGACTTGTTTCTAATGACTTGTCTCATTACTTTATGCATTTTTACTCATGTTTAGTGTTGCCCAAGTGGCAATGAATTTGCTTGAACTACATTTTTGGCAACTTTGTTTACTGCTTTGACCCTTTTTTCTGATGTCAAAAGGGGGAAGATTGTTAGGGTATGAGATCAATGATAGTATGAGATCAATGATGACATGGTCATGCCGATAGGGGGAAGAAGTGCTACTTGAAAGGATATGGTCATGCCGATAAGGGAAAAAGTGCTACTTGAAGAGGACACGGTCATGTCGATAGGGGGAACAAGTTGAAAAAGTTTGTCATCATCAAAAAGGGGGAAAATGCTATTTTGTTGTTGATGTGAAGTTTTGATGATTTGAGAAACTTTGGGAATGATGCAAAAAGGGAAATCAATCCAGTTACCTGAAGAGTCATGCTGATGGGGGGAACTGGTGAAAGGGAGAAGAAGGTGAATAAATCTGTTATCATCAAAAAGGGGGAAATTATTATTTTGGAGTTGATGTTAAGTTTTGATGATTAACAAACTTAGGGATCTAACAAGGGACCAGATCCAAGAAAAACTCTTCTGGTATTGGGACTGACGACAGGGAAAATGAATGAATAAACTCAGCGCAAGGAATATTTGTGTGTCATCACCGAAAAGGGGGAAAATGTTATATTTTAGGTGTTTTGATGATACTCACAAATGCAGAGACCCTATCCCTGGAAGAGTGCTCTCGTCCAGATTCAAAGTGGTTACAATTGTAAAGCTAACTTTACAGCTGTCTTGTTAGGTTGGTTGGTGAAATGTGCAGCATACTTCACCAATAGGAAGGGCAGACGAAGTTGTTTGTTTCAGTGGTCAAAACCCATATTGGTAATTGATATATACAACAACAAACAAACAACATTAATCATTCAAAAAGAGAGAGAGCTAACAAGTCTTTTCAAGAACTCAAGCATCAAAGAACACAGCAAGAGACCTGGTCCCAGCAAGTCTGAGTACGTGAAAAGGATGAAAAGATAGCTGTCAAAAAGCTGCCAACTCTGATGTGGTTGGTGCATAGCTTTTCAAAACAACAAGCTCTCAGCCAATGGCCTCGTCCCAAGGATTTGTGTCCATTTTGATATAGTCTCTTCTCCAAAACAGAAACTCAAGTTTTGTCAAACAAAGTTGTGAATTTATGAAAATTCATAAGCTTAAAAAAAGAAGGCAATCTTCAAGGGAGAACACTGTTCATGCTCAACAAAGGGACCCTAATAGAGTGCTGAAGCTTCTTTGTTGTATTTTGAGCTTTGTGTCTTATGTGCTTAACTTTTAAATCTATTCCTGTGTTATAAAAGAATTAGATCATTGTTTTGGTTCAGTCAAAAAGCCTAAATCAGTTAGAGTTAATTGGTTTAGTGGGAAACAGAGTTGTTGCTTGGCTGAAGTCTAAATCATCTAGAGTTAGGTGGTTTAGTGGGCAGCATTGTTGCTGCTTAGTTGAAGTCAAAATCATCTAGAGTTAGGTGAATTAGTGGGCAACATTGTTACTGCTTAGTTAAAGTCTAAGTCAGCTAGAGTTAGGTGGCTTAGTGGGCAATAGAGTCATTGTTTAGTTGCTTTCTTTGTAGTAGAGTTGCTATATTGAGGGGGAAGGGATTGAGAGTTAAATTCCTAGGTTGCAAGAGTTTGTAATTTGAATCGTTGCTCCGTTTGAGTGAAATTGAGTTTGGGTTGAAATCTTGTGAGTACAGGTCGTGGTTTTCACCGCCCTTGAGCAAGGGGGTTTCCACGTAAAATCCTTGTGCCTGATTTGCTTTGAGTTATTTATTTTCTGCATTTATTTCAGTTACTGTTCTTGCTGAGTCAAGGGACATGATTTGTTGACGTCTAGTGGATGCATACATTCCAACACTTAGTAATTGCCTGTGAAATCAAAGGGAAACAATAGACAAAAATATCTTAACAACAAAGAGAAATGGATCTCTAAATCCGTCAAGAGAATCTATAACATGAGTTGATACATCAAAAGCACTTCACATGGCGAAATAGGATAAATAGATTTATCCCTTTTCAATTCTAGTTAGTTCGATTGGAAATATGTCGAGAGAACAGGTTCTTTAGACTACCACATTATGGTAGAAATCTTGGTTCTCCACTCTTGGATGATAACTTGCCAAACAAGATCTGAATATCAATATGTCGGAAAACATTGGTGTTTTGTATAAAAGAGGACATAAGTAATAAATAATGTGCTATCATGCAGGTTGCTTTCACGTGACCATTTTGATTTTGTAAACATTTTTTAGCATTTGTTACAACTAGCTAGCTTGCTGAGCTGATGACCTTACAAAATTAATATCTTTCACTGATTTTTGCCATATGCAGTGGTGACTTTCTTTAATTCATGTCGGTAGAATAGAGTTCATATGCAGTGGCGCCAAGAGGTGTGTGATATATATCAACCACCACAAGGGTTGTTGTGGGATAGATGACATCCCTCCACCCTTAACTAAAGGTCTCACGTTCAAGCGTGAAAATGGAGAAACCTTTAATTTTGTACCATCTGACTAATGGTGGCAAAAAAATTGATAACACTTTACTTACAAAATGCAAGTTCTTGTCTGTCTTAGTTGAAAATGAAGGTTAAAATAGGCAATCTTAGTTTTCCTAATTATTTGCTGAATCATAACTGACCCGTGATAAATCATTAATCCATGTCTTAATTTGAGTAGAAGATACTAAATCAATTATAAATAGAATGAATCAGAGGAATCTTCTTCGTTTAAGAATTTTACGAAATTATTTGCTTTCGAAAGGACTTCAAATTTGACTTCATTTTGTTCTTCTGTCATAATTTTCTTGGACTCATCAATCATCTTAACAATTATTCACTACTTGATTGATCAATTGCATATACATATTGAAGTCAACCCAAAGGCAGCGGTTGACCTGCATCCTATAATTGCATGTGCATTTGACGATTGGTGTGTAACAAAGAATGCTCTCTTGTACTATGTAAAACATCAACATCTTTGTTGAAAAAAAAAGGAAAAATGAGACGCCATGGAAACTGCCTCCTACATTCACTAAATTGCACACAGAGAGACCTGGTCACAATACAACTTGTGCTACTTAAAAACTAAAAATAGTACTATAAATCTTCTAAGATCATTGTTTTTGCATTATCAATTGTAGTTATGGGCAGAAGTTGCAATCTTCTCTTCACTCTTGCAGTTTTCATTCTACTCCATGACCATACATCACTTCCTACTGTTCCTAATATTAGCAATGATGAAGCCGTTCTTCTTGCCTTGAGATATCACATTTCTTCTCATCCAAACTGTAACGACCTGAGAGCACCCCCTAGACGTTACCGGCGTATTCGACCTCGAAGAGGTCTTATACAAGCCCTTAGCATTCATCATAGCATGTATCATAGAATAAAATTACGAAAAATTTAAAACTTTTACTTTGGAAGTTAAACTTCACTTCATATATGAAAAATATAATCTAACTTCGTCACAATGTACCATCTAGACATAGAAGTATTGAAAATGGGACTTAGCCCTTACATCAATAAGAAGTCTACAAATAGGAAAGTACAACAATGTCTTCCAACATAAGCAAAGAACTAAACATAGAAGCTAGATCATGGGATCTTGTCCTCAGACTTGAGGACTCACCAACTTGGGGAAGCAACTCCAAGTGTCTTGAGACGTAAGCTTGAATCTTCAACGGCCCGAACCTAAATGCTTGGGGAAAAGGGAGAAAATATGGGTTAGTACAACACACGTACTAAGTATGGCTACAATGCATAAAACCATTGAAACATGCATACAAGTACATTTAGTCAAAACATGCTTTTTACCAAGTAAATCCAATATGCACACAAAGTAAGCATCATAGTACAAACCAACATAATAGCATCCCAACATGTAGACAACCCAAACAATACTAGTGCAAAGCAAAGAATAGAATCCCATAACCCTATTCAAAGCCAAGTATCACATTAACCAACCTACTTCATACATACATTCATAAGATCATATTTCATCATAACTTACCATATTCATAATGATCATACATAACAAAGCTTCAACATACATAAGTCATAATCATCATAATCA
>JAJOOR010035080.1:0-15709 GCA_036250505.1 Solanum acaule | reverse complement strand
AATTCTGGATCACCAAAAAATCCATGGACTATAGCACACGAAAATCAGAAAAATGGGGGGTTTACCTGCTCCGGGGCTCTTTTGACCTTGAAAATAGGTTGTTTTAGTCGTGAGGGACAACTGGCTCCATAGGTAAGGTCTTAACGGACGTCCATGTAAAATTTTGGAAAAAATGAGGTAGGAATTTCGGATCACCAACAAAGATGGTGAATATAGCACATGAAAATTGGTAAAAGAGGGGGTTTACCTGCTTTGGGGATCGTAGGACCTAGAAAATGGACCATTTTGGCCGTGAGGGACAACTGTCTCCATAGCTAAGGTCTAAACGGACGTCCATGAAAAATTTCGGCAAAAATGAGGTTGGAATTCAGGATCACCAATAAAGATGGTGAACTATAGCATATGAAAATCGGTAAAAGCGGGGGTTTACCTGCTCTGGGCTCATTGGACCTAGAAAATGGACCGTTTTGGCCGTGAGGGCCAACTGGATCCATAGGTAAGGTCTTAACGGACGTCCATGTAAAGTTTGGAAAAAATATGGTTGGAATTTCGAATCACCAAAAAAGATGGTAAAATATACCACATAAAAATCGGTAAAAGAGGGGTTTTACCTTCTCTGGGGTTCTTTTGACCTTGAAAATGGATCGTTTTGCCATGAGGGTCAACTGGCTCCATAGCAAAGGTCTTAACGGACATCCACGAAAATATTTGGCAAAAATGAGGTCGTAATTCTGGATCACCAAAAAATCCATGGACTAGCACACGAAAATCGACAAAATGGGGGGTTTACCTGCTCCAGGGCTCTTTTGACCTTGAAAATTATCCGTTTTAGTTGTGAGGGCCATCTGGCTCCATAGGTAAGGTCTTATCGGACGTCCATGTAAAATTTTGGCAAAAATGAGGTCGGAATTCCGGATCACCAAAATAGATGGTAAACAATAGCACATGAAAATTGGTAAAATAGGGGGTTTACCTACTCTGGGGCTCTTTTGACCTTTAAAATGGAACGTTTTGACCGTGAGGGCCAACTGGCTCCATAGCTAAGGTCTTAACGGACGTTCATGAAAACTTTTGGCAAAAATAAAGTCAGAATTCCGAATCACCAAAAAATCCGTGGAATATATAGCACACGAAAATCGGCAAAATGGGGGGTTTACTTGCTCTGGGGATCGTTTGACCTTGAAAACAGTTCGTTTTAGTCAACTGGATCCATAGGTAAGTTCTTACGGACGTCTATGTAAAATTTTGGCAAAAATGAGGTCGGAAATCTGGATCACCAGAAAAGATGGTAAACTATAACATATGAAAATTGGTAAAAGTGGGGTTTTACCTTCTCAGGGGCTCGTTTGACCTTGAAAATGGGAAGTTTTCACCGTGAGGGCAAACTATCTGCATAAATAAGGTCTTAGCGGACGTCCATGAAAAATTTCAGAAAAAATTGGGTCGGAATTCCAGATCACCCAAAAATCCATGGACGATAGCGAACGAAAATTGGCAAAATAGGGAGTTTACCTGCTCCGGGGATCGTTTGACCTTGAAAATGGGTTGTTTTAGTCATGAGGGCCAACTGGCACCATAGGTAAGGTCTTAACGGACGTCCATGTAAAATTTCGACAAAAATAAGGTCGAAATTTCAGATCACCGAAAAAGATGGTAAACTATAGCATATGAAAATTGGTAAAAGTGGGGGTTTACCTTCTTTGGGGATTGTTTGATCTTGAAATTGGCCGTGAGGGCCAACTGGCTCCATAGGTTAGGTCTTAACGGATGTCCATGTAAAATTTTGGCGAAAATGAGGTCGGAATTCCAAAACACCAAAAAAGTTGGTGAACTATAGCACTTGAAAATCGGTAAAAGAGGGGGTTTTCCAGCTCTGCGATCTTTTGACCTTGAAAATGGATCATTTTTCGCCGTGAGGGCCAACTGGATCCATATCTAAGGTCTTAACGGACTCCCACTAAAACTTTTGGAAAAAATGAGGTCAGAATTCTAGATTACCAAAAAATCCATGGACTATAGCACACGAAAATCTGCAAAATGGGGGGTTTACCTTCTCCGGGGCTCGTTTGACCTTGAAAATGGGTTGTTTTAGTCATGAGGGCCAATTGGATCCATAAGTAAGGTCTTAATGGACGTCCATGTAAAATTTTGGCAAAAATGAGGTCGAAATTCTGGATCACCAAAAAAGATGGTAAACTATAGCATATGAAAAATGGTAAAAATGGGGATTTACCTTCTATGGGGTTCGTTTGATCTTGAAAATGGGTCATTTTGGCCGTGAGGGCCAACTAGCTTCATAGGTAAGGTCTTAACGGACGTCCATGTAATATTTAGGCAAAAATAAGGTCGGAATTTCGGAACACCAAAAAAGATGGTGAACTATAGCACATGAAAATCGGTAAAAAAGGGGGTTTACCTGCTCTGGGGATCGTTTGACCTTGAAAATGGACCTTTTCGCTGTGAAGGCCAACTATCTCAATAAGTAAGGTCTTAACGGACATCCATGTAAAATTTTGGCAAAAATGAGGTCAGAATTCCGGATCACCAAAAAAGATGGTGAACTATAACACTTGAAAATCGGTAAAAGAGGGGGTTTACTTGCTCTAGGGGTCGTTTGACCTTGAAAATGGACCGTTTTGGCTGTGAGAGCCTATTGGCTCCATAGATAAGGTCTTAACAGACGTCCACGAAAATTTTTGGCAAAAATGAGGTCGGAATTTTGGATCACTAAAAAATCCATGGATTATAACACACGAAAATTAGCAAAATGGGGGGTTTACCTGCTCTGGAGCTCGTTTGACCTTGAAAATGGTTTGTTTTGGTCTTGAGGGCCAACTGGCTCCATATCTAAGGTCTTAACGGACGTCCACAAAAAATTTCATCCAAAACGAAGTTGAAATTCTGGATCACCAAAAAATACATGGACTGTAGCACACCAAAATTGGCAAAATGGGGGGTTTACCTTCTCCGGGGCTAGTTTGACCTTTAAAATAGGTCGGTTTTGCCGTGAGGGCTAACTGGCTCCATATGTAAGGTCTTAATGGACGTCCATGTAAAATTTGGAAAAAATGAGGTTGGAATTTCGGATCACCAAAAATGATGGTGAACTATAGCACATGAAAATCGGTAAAAGAGGGGTTTTACCTTCTTTGGGGTTCTTTTGACCTTGAAAATGGATCGTTTTTGCTGTGAGGGCCAACTGGCTCCATAGCAAAGGCCTTAACGGATGTCCACGAAAATATTTGGCAAAAATGAGGTCGGAATTTTGGATCACCAAAAAATCCATGGACTAGCACACGAAAATCGGTAAAATGGGGGGATTACCTTCTCTGGGGCTCTTTTGACCTTGAAAATTGGCCGTTTTAGTCGTGAGGGTCAACTGGCTCCATAGGTAAGGTCTTATCGGACGTCCAGGTAAAAATTTGGTAAAAATAAGGTCGGAATTTCGGATCACCAAAAAAGATGGTAAACATTAGCACATGAAAATTGGTAAAATAGGGGGTTTACCGGCTCTAGGGCTCTTTTGACCTTGAAAATGGATCGTTTTCGCCGTGAGGTCCAACTAGCTCCATGACTAAGGTTTTAACGGACGTCCATGAAAACTTTTGGCAAAAATGAGGTCAAAATTCTGAATCACCAAAAAATCCGTGGAGTATATAGCACACGAAAATCGGCATAATGGGGGGTTTACCTGTTTCGGGGTTCGTTTGACCTTGAAAATGGGTTGTTTTAGTCATGAGGGCCAACTGGATCCATATGTAAGGTTTTAACGGACATCAATGTAAAATTTCGGCAAAAATGAGTACGAAATTCTGGATCACCAAAAAAGATGGTAAACTATAGCACATGAAAATTGGTAAAAGAGGGGGTTACCTTCTCTGGGGATCGTTTGACCATGAAAATGGGACGAATTAGCCGTGAGAGCCAACTGGCTCCAAAGGTAAGGTCTTAACGGACGTCCATGTAAAATTTTGGCGAAAATGAAGTTGGAATTCTGGATCACCAAAAAAGATGGTGAACTATAGCACATGAAAATCGATAAAAGAGGAGGTTTACCTGCTCGAGGGATCGTTTAACCTTGAAAATGGACCGTTTTGGCCGTTAAGGCCAATTGGCTCCATAACTAAGGTCTTAACAGACGTTCACAAAAAAATTTGGCAAAAATGAGGTCGGAATTCCGAATCACCATAAAATCCATGGACTTTAGTATACGAAAATCGGTAAAATGGGGGGATTACCTGCTCCGGGGATCGTTTGACAATGAAAATGGGTTGTTTTAGTCGTGAGGTCCAACTGTCTCCATAGGTTAGGTCTTAACGGACGTCCATGTAAAATTTCGGCAGAAATCAGGTCGGAATTTCGGATCACCAAAAAATATGGTAAACTATAGCACATGAAAATTGGTAAAAGAGGGGGTTTACCTTCTTTGGGGCTCGTTTGACCTTGAAAATGGACCGTTTTGGCTGTGACAGCCAACTGGCACCATAGTTAAGGCCTTAACGGACGTCCACGAAAAATTTTGGCAAAAATGAGGTCAAAATTTCGGATCAACAAATAATCCATGGACTGTAGCATACAAAAATCGGTAAAATGGGGGTTTACCTGCTCCGGGGATCTTTTCACCTTTACAATTGGCTGTTTTAGTCGTGAGGGCCAACTGGCTCCATAGGTAAGGTCTTAACGGACGTCCATGTAAAATTTTGGCAAAAATGAGGTCGGAATTTTGGATCACCAAAAAAAATGGTAAACAATAGCACATGAAAATTGGTAAAAGAGAAGGTTTACCTTCTTTGGGGCTCGTTTGACCATGAAAATGGGTCGTTTTGGTCGTGAGGGCCAACTGGCTCCATTGGTAAGGACTTAACGGACGTCCATGTAAAATTTTAGAAAAAAATGAGGTCAGAATTCCCGAACACCAAAAAAGATGGTGAATTATAGCAAATGAAAATCGGTAAAAGAGGGGTTTACCTGCCCTTGGGCTCGTTAGACCTAGAAAATGGACCGTTTTGACCGTGAGGGACAACTAGCTCCATAGATAAGGTCTTAACGGATGTCCATAAAAAATTTCGGCAAAAATGAGGTCGAAATTCAAGATCACCAATAAAGATATTGAACTATAGCACATGAAAATCGGTAAAAGAGGGGGTTTACCTGCTCTGGGGTTCGTTTGAACTTGAAAATGGGTTGTTTTGGCCATGAGGGCCAACTTGCTCCATCGGTAAGATTTTAACGGACGTCCATGAAATTTTTTGGAAAATTGAGGTCACAATTCTGGATCACCAAAAAAGATGGTGAACTATAGCACATGAAAATCGATAAAAGAGGGGGTTTACCTACTCTGGGGATCGTTTGACCTTGAAAATGGACCGTTTTGGCCATGAGGGCCAAATAGTTCCATATCTAAGGTCTTAACGGTTGTTCACAAAAAAAATTCGTAAAAATGAGGTCAAAATTCCGGATCACCAAAAAATCCATGGACTATAGCACACGAAAATTGGCAAAATGGGGAGTTTACCTGCTCCGGGGATCATTTGACCTTGAAAATGGGTCGTTTTAGTCATGAGGGCCAACTGGATCCATAGGTAAGGTCTTAACGGACGTCCATGTAAAACTTCGGCAAAAATGAGGTCGGAATTTTGGATCACCAAAAAAGATGGTAAACTATAGCATATGAAAAATGGTAAAAGTGGGGGTTGAGCTTCTCTAGGTCTCTTTTGATCTTGAAAGTGGGCCGTTTTGGCCGTGAGGGCCAACTGGCTCCATAGGTAAGGTCTTAACAGACGTCCATGTAAAATTTTGGTAAAAATGAGGTCGAAATTTCGAATCACCATAAAAGATGGTAAACTATAGCATATGAAAAATGGTAAAAGTGGGGGTTTACCTTCTCTTGGGATCGTTTCACCTTGAAAATGGGCCGTATTGGCCGTGAGGGCCAACTGGCTCCATAGGTAAGGTCTTAACGAACGTCCATGTAAAATTTTGGCGAAAATGAAGTCAGAATTCTAGAATACCAAAAAAGATGGAGAACTATACTACATGAAAATTGGTAAAATAAGGGGTTTACCTGCTCTGGGGATTGTTTGACCTTGAAAATGGACCGTTTTAGCCGTGTGGTCCAACTGGCTCCATATCTAAGGGCTTAACGGACGTTTACCAAATATTTTGGCAATAATGAGGTCGGAATTCCGGATCACCAAAAAAGATGGTGAACTATATCACATGAAAATCGGTAAAAGAGAGGGTTTACCTGCTCTGGGCTCATTTATCCTTGAAAATGGATCGTTTTGACCGTGAGGGTCAATTGGCTCCATAGCTAAGGTATTAATAGAAGTTCACGAAAAAATTTAGCAAAAATGAGGTCGGAATTATCACCAAAAAATGCATGGACTATAGCACACAAATATCGGCAAAATGGTAGATTTCTCCGCTCCGGGACTCGTTTAACTCTAAAAATGGGCCATTTTGGTCATGAGGGTCAACTGTCTCCATAGGTAAGTTTTAACGGACGTCCATGTAAGATTTCGGCAAAAATGAGGTCAAAATTTCCTATCACCAAAAAAGATGGTCAACTATAGCACATGAAAATCGGTAGAAAAGGGAGTTTACCTGCTCTGGGGCTCGTTCAACCTTGAAAATGGGCCGTTTTGGTCGTGAGGGCCAATTAGCTCCATAAGTATGGTCTTAACGGACGTCCATGTAAAATTTTGGCAAAAATGAGGTCGGAATTCCAGATCACCAAAAAAGATGGTGAACTATAGCACATGAAAATTGGTAAAAGAGGGGCTTTACCTTCTCTGGGACTCGTTTGACCTTGAAAATGGACCGTTTTGGCCGTGAGGGCCAACTGGCTCCATACCTATGGTCTTAACGGATATCCATGAAAAATATTAGAAAACTGAGGTCGGAATTCCAGATCACCAAAAAATCCATGGACTATGCACACGAAAATTGACCAAATGGAGGGTTTACCTTCTCTGTGGATCGTTTGACACTTAAAATAGGCTGTTTTAGTCGTGAGGGCCAACTGGCTCCATAGGTAAGGTCTTAACGGACGTCCATGTAAAATTTTGGCAAAAATGAGGTCGAAATTTAGAATCACCAAAAAAGATGGTAAACTATAGCACATGAAAAATGATAAAAGAGGGGGTTTACCTTCTCTGGGACTCGTTTGACCTTGAAAATTGACCATTTTGGCAGTGAGGGCCAACTGGCTCCATAGGTAAGGTCTTAACGGACGTCCATGAAAAATTTAGAAAAAATAAGGTCGAAATTCCGGATCACCAAAAATCCATGGACTATATCACACGAATATTGGCAAAATGGAGAGTTCACCTGCTCCGGGGTTCATTTGACCTTGAAAATGGACCGTTTTAGTCATGAGGGCCAACTGGCTACATAGGTAAGGTCTTAACGGACGTCCATGTAAAATTTCGGCAAAAATGAGGTCGTAATTCCGGATCACCAAAAAAGATGGTAAACTATAGCATATGAAAATTGGTAAAAGAGTAGGTTTACCTGCTCTAGGGTTCTTTTGACCTTGAAAATGGATCCTTTTCATCGTGAGGGCCAACTGGCTCCATAGCTTAGGTCTTAACGGACGTGCACAAAAACTTTTGACAAAAATGAGGTCACAATTCTGGATCACCAAAAAATCCATGGACTATAGCATACGAAAAATCGGTAAAATAGGGGGTTTACCTATCTCGGGGCTCATTTGACCTAGAAAATGGGTCGTTTTAGTAATGAGGGCCAACTGGATCCATAGGTAAGGTCTTAACGGACGTCCATGTAAAATTTTGATAAAAATGAGGTCAGAATTTCGGATCACCAAAAAAGATGGTAAACTATAGCACATGAAAATTGGTAAAAGAGGGGGTTTACCTTCTCTGGAGCTCGTTTGACCTTGAAAATGGGTCGTATTGGCCGTGAGGGGAAACTGTCTCCATAGGTAAGGTCTTAACAGACATCCATGTAAAATTTTGGCAAAAATGAGGTTGGAATTTCGGATCACCAAAAAAGATGGTGAACTATAGCATATGAAAATCGGTAAAAGAGGGGTTTACCTGCTCTGGGACTCATTGAAAATGGGTTGTTTTGGTCGTGAGGGCCAATTGGCTCCATAGGATTTAGGGTTTAGGGTTTTTTTTTTTAATTTTAACGACCCTTGAAGGGGTCAGGGGTTGAGCAACACCCCCAGGCCTTATCATAGATCAAACAAAGCAAAATACAAAGAGGGGGCCTTAAACCTTACCTCCAATCTATGGTGGTTCAAGCCTACTAAGGTTCTCCAACTCTTCCCCGAACTAGAATGGAAACCTATCATGTAAGCACCTATGTGAGAGGACTCCTCTCAATACAAAGATTCTAGGAAAAACATAAATGAGGGAGACTCTCCCCTTACAATAAAAGAAGAGATCTTCATAGAAGCTATGACTTAAACAAGAAATAACCTAAGTGAAGATGACTGAGAGATCACCAAAAAAAGGCCTGGTAGAGTTCCTGCTCTTTCCATCAGTGTTGATCTTAACCCACGCATCAGGAGGTTTGATCCACTGCACTAGAGTAACTTTGGTGTCGTGGTAGCATTGCTCAATGAGTAAACATATATTCTTCCAGCTAGAGGCCCAAGAAATATAAGGAAACTATATGCAGCAATTTAATAGTGTCCTTAAACACAGCAAATTTAACTTTAGCTATGTTGGTTTGCTTACCTCCATACTTCTTAACACACCTATTTTTCCACAAGTTCCAACAAATAAAGATTGGAGTGGATTGTAAGATAAGTTTGTGTGCTTCATTGTTGTAATTAGAGCTCCACCATCTCATAATTAAGTATCTGAGGGGCAGGTGGTCAGTTTGGATACCCAGGGAAATAGCAAAGAATTTCCAGACCTTGTTGGTAAAGATTCCAGAATTGAATGTGTGTTCCATGGTATCCAGACCTAGTGTATGGCAGCAGTAGCATTCACTAGGTTCGACCCCAAATCTAGCAAGTTTTTCGTTTGTGGGAAGTTTTCCCCGGACAGCCCTCCATAAAAGAAAAGAACATTTGAAGAGGATGCTTTTATTCCAATTGTAAGTGTTGAATTTGGTTTTAGATCTTTTCTCCCTAATGACATTCCATGCAAAAGTACACGTGAATTCTCCATTGGAATTGAGGCTCCAAACAGGTTGATCAGGGATGCCTGGCTGCAGCTGGAATTGGACTGCCAGAATGTTGTGCACATGAGCTTGTGGAGCTTGTTGAATGATTTTCTCCAAGTTCCATTGCCCCCCTTCCATGAAGTCAGAAATAGTGTCTGTGTTGAATCTGTTGCTGTTACTTGAAACTGAGCAAGAGGGCCGATACCAAGCCAATTATCCCACCAAAAAGAGCAAGAACCTGAGTGGACTTTCTAGTGAATGTGAGTTTCCACAGTGTGCTTGTTTCTCATCATGTGTCTCCATGCTTGGGATTCACCAGTGTCCCATTTTTTGCTTATGGGGTTGGATCTTTGACAATATTTTGCCCTTAAGAAATCACCCCATAGTGTTTGCTTTGATCTGAAGACCCACGATTGTTTGTATTGGAAGGATTGGCATACATCACTCATAAGTCTGAATCCAATACCCCCTTCATCATGAGGAAAGCTTAATTTTTTCCAAGAAGACCAATGATATTTTTTGTGATCATTTCTCCATCCCCAGAAGAAATTTGCCATAATACCTTAGATTTGCTTAACGGTAGTTGAAAGAGGGGAAACAGTTGATAGCAGGTGAATTGGGAGTGACTGTAGAACATGTTTGACTAAAGTTGCTTTTCCTCCAAAGCTCAACATCTTAGACTGCCATCCAGTGATTCTGTTCACTACCTTGTTGATGATGTCTGAGAAGTAGATAATTCTTGGTCGACCAATAAATAAGGGGCATCCAAGGTAAGTGATAGGAACTTTTTTTTTATGGAAACATGTACATCTTTTAATTTTGTCACAAGTACTGCTGAAAGCATTGGAAGGAAGTAAAAAATTACTTTTGGCTTTATTAATGAGTTGGCCTGAAATTCTCTCATAATTAGTCAAAGTATTCATTATAAGCTTGAGAGATCTCTTCCTTCCCGAAGTGAAAATAATGATATCATCCGCAAAACTCAAATGGTTAATCTGAGGGCCCCTCATTTCCATATGAAAGCCATGATAAAGGGGATTGTGATTAAGCCTATTCAGTGATCTGGAGAGAACCTCAGCACCTAAAATAAATAGGGCTAGGGATAAGGGGTCTCCTTGCTTAAGACCTCTTGTAGAGTGGAAAAAACCATACTTTTTGCCATTTATTATGATGGAATAACAACTGTTAGCCATAATCCTCCACGTCATATCAATAAATATTTCTTCAAACCCCATCTTCCTAAATATTAGGCAAATATAGGACCAAGAAACTCTGTCATACACTTTGGCCATGTCTAGCTTGATAACCACATTACTACCAATAGTAGGTTTTTTTATCTGATGAATAATCTCCTGAGCCAGCATAATGTTTTCAGAAATGCTTCTTCCCTTGACGAAACCTGATTGATTGGGTGAAATCAAACTGGGTAGAATAGGGGCAAGTCTGAGACATAATAGTTTAGAAACAATCTTGTTGGTGATATTGCTCAAGCTTATGGGCCTAAACTCAGAGAGTTTGTTGGGGTTTTTCACTTTATGGAGCAGAACAAGGCAAGCATGAAAAAAATATTTTGGTAACATTTGGCCACTGAAGAAAGCCTGAATGACTGCCAAAAGATCATTCTTAATAATGGTCCAGCATTTCTGAAAGAAACAACCATTCATCCTATCAGGCCTTGCAGCAGAGTTTGGATTCATGGAAAAGACGACTTCTTTCAGCTCTTTAATAGTTGGTATGGCCTTTAACCTGTCATTATGTTCTTGAGTAACCATCCTTGGAATGCAATTCATAGGAACTTCATCAATGAGCTTATCTTCTCCTGTGAAGATGTTCTGAAAGTGTTCACAGGCAGCTTCAACAATGTGCTCATCACCTTGTATCCATTCATCCTTGTCATTGAGGATTTTGTGAATAAATAGCTTTCTTCTTCTTCCTCTTATCAAGGCATGAAAATATTTAGTGTTACCATCCCCTTCTTTGAACCATTGAAGTTGTGATTTTTGTCTGAGAATCGAATCTTCAAACTTCATGAAACTGATGTACTCTGCATTGATTCCATAGAGTGCAGTTCTATTTTCCTCTGTGTTGTCCTGAATAAGATTTTCTTCTGCAACTTTAACTCCCTCCTCATAGTCTCTGACTATAGCATATACATCACCAAACTTCATTTTAGACCAAGTGCTAAGAGTAGAGGCCACCCTTTTCATTTTCTGATGAAAAATCCACATGGGGTTCCCTTCTATTTTCCTGTTCCAGCAGTCTGTCACAGTAGTTAAAAAAGAGGGTTGATCTGCCCAAAAATTAAGGAATTTAAAGTATTTGATATGGTTTTCAGGTCTGGCACTCATCTCCATGAGAAGAGGACAGTGATCAGAGCCCACAGAAGGAAGATGGGTGATGCTAGTTTGAGGCATGTCTTGCAACCACCTATCATTAACCATGGCCCTATCAAGTCTTTTCTAGATTCTGAAATTGATGCCCCTTTGGTTAGACCAAGTGAATTTAGGTCCATTGAATCCCAAATCTATGAGTCCACAAGCTTCAATCACTCCAATGAATTCCAAGCTTTTTCTCATATTGCAAGGGATTCCACCAAGCTTTTCATCTGTATCTGTAATGACATTGAAATAACCAACTGTGCACCAAGGAATTGTGTTGTTAGTATCAGCAAAGTGTACCATCATGTCCCATAAAGGTCTTCTGAGATAGTCTTTACACTTGGCATAAACAAAAGTGTTGATATAAGTATCAGGAGCTTTCACATGGTTACGTTCACAGGTAACTTGATGCTCATCTACCTCTAAAACCTTGTAGGAGATATCATTAGTCCAAGAAAGCCAAATCTTCCCATTTGTGTTGCTAGTAGCATGATCCATGGCAAGCATACTTTTAAACATGTTTATTTGAATGCTTTCTGAAAAAGGCTCCAAGATAACAATCATGGACAAGTGATGGATATTTTTGAGGTTTTTGAGTCTTTCAATCACACCTTGGGTATTAATATCTCTAGCAAATTAAATGATTGTACTTATCATTGAGATGATCTAGAGGCGAAAAGTCTTGTATTTGGTCTGCCTGAGGTGGCATTAATAGCAGGAGTAGACTTCTTTAGGGGAAGTCTTTCCAGGTGTATGCCTCTGGGGGAGAGACCTTGCTTACTAGTAACTTGTTGAAGTTCCTTCTCCAGTGCACTGTCATTGTTAGGACTAAATGCTTTGATCAATAATTCACTAACTTCATCATCATCTTCCTGCTCATTAATGGGTTGGTTGTCTAATTCCACTTCATCTTCAGAATTCTCAACATTATATTCATCTATAACTTAAGTTCTGACTGTTTTTTTCAGCTGTGTCTGATCAGGAGGTTTACCTTGTGGAGGAGTATTATATTGAACTTTGAGAGGTAACACATCCATGCCTTGTTGGTCATCCACCATGATAAACTTTTTGCATGGGCTTGCCCCTGCAACTTGAATAGTATTTTGGCCATTGTCATTGTGGACCTGTTCTTGCATTTCAGACTATTTCTTCTTATTTGCAGCTCTCTTTTTCTTACTAGGTTTATTTTTGCTTTTGGGAGTCTGCTCTTGTCTGCTAGTACTAGCCTTGTTCCCCATGTCTTTTTCCATGACCCCTTTGTGTTGTTTATTTTCTCTTTTTTGTTTTGAACCTGTTAATTTCCACCTTAAGTATAATTTTGTTCTTGGTGAGGATCAGCAGTGTTTTGATTAACCTGTTTTTCCTGTTGAGATTTAGTGATAGCAGGGGCTTGAAGGTCCATCCTATGGTTAGTTGATTGATTCTCAGGCATAAACTGAGACAATGCCCTCCCCTTAGGTTCCCCTTCCTGCAAGTTAGATTGTTTCTCCTGCACAGCCAACCTCCCTCCACAAACTTCATCAGCCAACACAATGGGGATAACAGGGGAAGGGACATCATTGTCACATCAATGATCCTCAACAACAACAATTACAAGGGTTAGGGGTGATGGAATCTGATTACCATATTTCTCATTCACAATAACAAAATTTTCCAAATTCATACCTGACTCCTGCATTTGCTGCTTTGCATGTTCAGTAGTGATCTGTTGTACCTGTTCCTACATTTTTGTTTTGGTCTGTTGTACCTGTTCATGTGAATGTATTGTCTTACCTTAATTATTGTTTTGATTGTGATTCTTATTCTTCCTCCCGGTCTGAGTTTGCCATTTGTTTTCCTTGCGGGTGATATTGTCAGTTGATTCCCCTTTTTTGTTTGTTTTTTTGCCTGCATTTGGTCCTTCTCCTCCTGTTGCTGCTGGTTGTTTTTCTTCTCTTGGTTGTTTTGCTTGTCTTCACTCTTCTTGTTGTTTTCCATGTCCTTTCTCTTTTTTATTTCCTCATCTCTTATTTTCAGGGGATAGGTGCCTGCAATATGCCCCTGTTGTTTGCAATATAGACAGTAAAGAGGAACTTCTTCATACTCCACCAGCTGCCACTTGCCTTTAGAAGGGTCCTTTTCAAAGAAGCCAATCCATATATGTTGAGGTCTTTCTTTTGTAAGATCTATTTGAACTCTGATCCTTGCCATACTTCCTCTTGTTTTTTGCAGGGAAGCAGAGTCAAGGTACAAGGCTTTACCAATAGGGGACAAGATAATAGTTAAAGAGTCCATGTAATAGCAATGCCAAGGAAGTTTAAGAAGTGTAACCCAAATGGGAACAACTGGAGGTTCTTCCTCAGGCTTGAAACCTGGGGACCACATCTGTATTTTCATTTGGTGCCCTGCAATATACATTTTTTGTTTTGTCCATACTGTGACAGGTCAGCTTCATTGTCAAAGTCGGTGTAGATGTGTCTTGAGTTAAAATGTGCAATTTTAACTCCACCAGTTAGCTGCGTTTGTGCAATGAAACTTCTTCTTATCACCTCCATTTTGGGCATTGCATTGATGAATTTTCCAACAAGGGTATATTTGCATCTTGCTGCCATGTTGATCATAAAATCATTTTCATAAAACGTAACAGAGGGTCTGCCTTGCCTAGAGGCCACAATAGTAGGGTTGATGATAACATGGGTGGTATTTTTAACTTGATTTTCTCTAAGTGTGGTAGCTAAAGACTAGACAACAGTGGGTGGGGAAGGCTCAGGAATTTGAGAATTGTTATTGTTAGTGCCAAAGTTGTTGGGATTAGGCCTGTTTTGGTTTTTTTTTTGGACTGAATTGGTTGGTTTTGGGGTGATTGGGTCTGTAGGTATCAAAATTGGATGAAACTTTGATAGGTGGGGGAATTCTAGGATCAGTCGTGCTGTTTCCTTTGTTATTGTTCACCACCGTTTGCTCATTTCCATCAACCTGTAGATTATGACTACCTTTCTCATGCTTATTTTGGTTCTCAGAATTCAGCAAATTAGCAGGCTTATTGTGATCGTGCTGATTAATATGATTAAGAACTGGCTTACCTGTAGTGTTGTAGCTGACATGAGGTGTATAATTTTTTCCATTTTCTTGGCTTTTTTGGCCTCCATCGATATCCTTGGGTATCTGATTGTGATCCCTACTGTCCCTCTCTCCTGCAGTGGTTTGTGCTCCTTTCATTGCTTAGAGGAATTTCGACAAACACTTTACCTGCATTGTGAGTGTTAGCTAGATTGGATTGATAAGTCCATTTGGAACTTACCTCAATGTTGTTCTCCACATTTTTGTTGCCTCCTGATGATTGTTCTCCTTCCTGAGGATTATTGGCAGTGTGTTCCATTGATATGGCCTTATTGATGGCTACACTCTTGTCAGCAGCCTTAGTGGGGATAATTAATTAATTTGTGCTTGAGCTTTGCTGAGATGTAGTTGAATTTATCCTACCACCTTCCTATATAGGAATTCTTGTATTTGCATTCGTCAGGTCGTTCAATTGAGCTCCGGCGAGTTGATCAGAATCTTGGCCGGAATTTTTTTCTTCATTATCATAGTTGATATGTATATGATTGGGAGCGCTATGTTGAGTAGATTCTAGGATTGTATTTTGTATTTCTAAAAATTGCCTCAATTCGGACGAATGTTCATTTGAGCTCTGAGGCGATTTTGGAGAATTCTCCCCTGAATTCGCCTAAACAGATCTCTCAATTGGTAAGAGAGAATTGTGTGATTTTACAACCATAAATGGATCGTGAGGTGTAGAGTTGATTCCATCGATTGGAACGATCTGAATCACTCCAGAATTCGCCAAGGAAATAATTTCTTGTGCCCACTTCAACTCATCATCCGATAAAGGAACAGTGATCATTTTATTGGATTCCAGATTCGTAGAGTTGTGGTGCGAATTTGAGAGGGATGTTTGTTGGAGAAGGTGTATCTCTCCATTGCGCTGCTCTCCATCTTGGTTCAGGGATCGGGGAACCTTCGTCGACAGCGCAAAGGCCATTCCGATGGAGCTGTAACTCAGCACTCAATATGACCGTTAGTTACCTTTTCAGCCTTTCCTTGAGAGCAAATTTTTTAGAGAGAGAGCGTAGAAAGAGAAAAAATTCATGAAATGGGAAAGCAATGGAGTTTTTTTTTTTTTTTTTTTTTTTTTTTTTTTTTTTTTA
>JAJOOR010035079.1:0-12082 GCA_036250505.1 Solanum acaule | reverse complement strand
GTTCTCACAATAATTATCAACAATACGGTGGGAACCAAGGTTGGAACAATGATAGAGATAGTGGTTGGAAAGAAGGGCGGGGTGGAAATTGGAGAGATAGGGAGATGGAAAAGGATAGATACGTGCCTCCTTATGATCGTCTACGCCGAAAAGATCTAGCTGGGCTAGAAGGAAATCAGATGGAAGACATGCTTGTAAGGATCTACAACAAGGTTGAAGGGTCCAATAATGTGTTAAAGGATTTGAAAAATGACTTCTCCACTTTATCTCAGACAGTACCTTCACACTTAGTTTCTATCAAGCAGTTGGAGACCTAACTAGGCCAAATTACCACTCATTTAAATCCAAGGCAAAAGGGAACATTGCCTAGTGACATCTAGGGGTAGGCGATCAGTTCTTCAGTTCGACTTTATCAAACTTCGGTTCGGTTATTCAGTTTTCGATTTTAGAAAAGTGTGCACCATATATTAAACCATAATAATTCGGTCCGGTTCGGTTTTATCTACTTCGGTTCGATTTGGTTCGGTGTTTTTAAATTGTTTTTTTGGTGCGAATAAAAAATAAAATGAGGACAAAATCAAAGTACAAGATACTTAAATTTAAAAGTATGTTAATGAATGATGTGTTTCGCCATGGAACACTTATTGTACTAACTAAAAGACTAAATTTATCTTTGTCAAGAACATTGTACCTTCAACTTCTTCTCAAGAAAATCAAGGACGAAGACGAGTTCCTTTACATAACATACATTGATAAACATATGTTTTGGTTCCTCTTGGAAATTAATATTTGAAGTTAACTATTGAATTGTACATTTGTTGCTACTTTAATTTGCTCATTAATGATTTAATTGTTAGTTGACTTTTGATTTTTAGTTAAGAGAATGCCTATATATATATATATATATATATAAAATTTTATTTTATTTTTAAAAATATTAACAAAAGTTTGGTTCTTCGGTGCACCGAAGTTTTGAGATCCTTACACTGTAAACCGAACCGAAGAACCAAACTTTTTAAAAAATAACACTGACACTGAATTGAAAAACCAAAGAACCGAACTAGTTCGGTTCGGTTCAGTTTTTCAATTTTTTGGTATTTATGCCCACCCCTGAGTCACCATCCCAAATCCCAAAAATGATTGTTGAGTTTGTGCAATATGTCATGCCACGACGTTAAATAAGGTGCTTCTTAGGAGTCCACCCAAGTCTTTATTTTTTTTACCGGTTTCAAATAACGTGCTTTGTGGGTAGGTTGAGAAGAGGTTGGAAGATTGCAAAGGAAGCATAGGCGATGAAAAACCCATATGGAAATCCACCAAAGGCATGACATAGACTAAGTCTTGTATGCCTTTTGAGCTTGAAAAGATGGAAAAGGGCACTGTCAAGATAGGTGATCGTAACTCCAAATGGAGATTCACAAGTGCATTAAGCGGACTCCATTGGGTCCACCAAATTAGCCTTCAGGTTTGGTCTTTATTCAGGCATGTTCAGTGAGGTTAAGCTCCAATTGGTGATTCACCGAACACGTTCGGTGACATTAGTCATGATCGCCAAATGGGCCCTATATAAAAAGGCCAAGGGTCTTTTCAAATTCAAAATTCAATACCTTTGAAATTTGAAAGCTTTTCTGATTCCTTTCTCTTGCTTCGTGCATTTTGAGTGTTTGTGAGCCTTGTGTGACTTCTTGAAGGTTCTAGGAGTGCATTTGCTTGAAGTAGTGTCAACCTTACCCCAATCCCTCAGTTTCTTGATTATTTTCAGCTTTAAGGTTGGTGTTTCGACTTCTTGTTATTGTTGTTTTTGAATTTAGAAAACATATAGGGTGTGGGCTTAAGCCCCTTAACTGAGATTAAGTGCTCTATGGGTTGCTTTGTATTGTTGTAATTCAACTGTTCCCATGTGATTTTAATTGTGAATGCTTGTACAAATGATGAATCATGCTTGTGTTGGTTAAATTGCTGAATTGATTTGTTTATTTTGATGGGTTTGTGCCTTAATTGATGTGAGTGAAGTTTAAGTAGCTTAGTGTTAATTGCCTGATTCCCAATGATAGACACGTTGGCTACTTTCTTAAGGGCAAATTGTCAATTAGTGCAATGCTTAATGATAAATAGGAGAAATATGAGTACTTATGGGTAGAAAAGCATCTAGGTGGATTGAAATGTTGGGGGGGGGGGGGGAGGGGGTTGTGTGTCTTGGTTTCTCTAAGAAAATTTTACACTTGGCTGAAACTTCCTGTTCGGCGAGCTTGTCTTGGCCTACCAAGGAAGTTAGGGAAATCGCCAAGTAAAACCCAACTCACTTTCTTTAGCATGCACATAGCCTTGGGTATTGTTCCATTCGGTGGGTTTGTCTTTGCCGACTGAACCCACTTGGCGAATCGTCAAGCGGGAGAGGACATATCCCTTGATCCCTATTACTTTCCCTTTTGCACTGTCAATTTTGGCGGACTTGTCTTAGCTCGCCGAAACCAACTCGGTGAATCACCAAGTTAGCATTGACTTCGCCTTTGATGTCTGAATCCTGAATAAACTGGCACTTTCCATATTGGCAAGCTCACCGGAGTTCGCAAAACTTATTTGGCAATTCACCTTCCCATTAGGCGAGCCTTAAGAGTATTTTTGAAATGTGTTTCAATAACCTCCACATATACATTGTTTAAATGTATGCTTTGTAGGTAATGACAAGAACCAAAGGTAAACAAGTGGTTTCTTCCAATATAGAGTTGGATAGAGAGCTCTCTCCTCCTCCTTCACTGAACAGACATTAGGGAATAACAATAAATGGGCCTTCAGAGGCTTTCCGACATCACCAAACTACCCTTACACAATTATCGACCCAAGAAAGGGTATAGCTAGACATACTGTAGTTAGAAAGAGGGTAGAGATCCGATCTATGTTGGTGCAACCTTCATCCACACAAGCACTAGCTTCTAGAATTATGTCAGTGATAAATCTAAGGGCCCTAAATATTGCTCAAAGCTGCAGGTGAACAAACAATACTTGAGGAGAGACAATTCTCCATAGATGATGTTATGGATGACTACCTAGCCATCTGGGTCATGATACAATTCCACATGTTTCGGGGATTCACCAAACCTAGAAATCCCTACATCCCTTCCTGGGTGAGGGAGTTTTATAAAACTTATGCTCAAGCCCTTCCGAAGAAGCAAAAGAGCACAGTATGGAAACCACTCGAAAAAGTGGAGGTGAGAGGTAAAAAGGTTCGGTGTGATGCTGGAGTTATTAATATAGCACTGAAGATGTCAGCATTTGAATCTGACTTATATTCACTCCAAATGCGCCATGATTTGGATTCTCTAAAGGGTTGGCTAGACCCTTGATCTCTGACTCTTCTCCCTCTTAAATGGATGATGTTGCTAGTATCGAGAAGAAAATTTTGATTGTCGTATCTTGATATTGGTTTGGATTTATCAGCAGTAACCTAATACCATCATAGAATGACTCCATCCTTCGCTATAGCAAGGCGGTATTGGTCGGCACCATCATCAATCAAGAGCACATATATGTTGGTGCTATTATTACTGACGAGATGCTAATAAGGGCGACAAAGGAGCAAAAATCACTCCCATTTCCAGTTATGATCACGTAGTTATGTGAGAGGGAAAAAGTCCCTTTTCGGGCTGCCACAGATGTGAGAGTCACACCAGCCTCATCTAATGACATCCGCAGAATCACGGCAGAGTGTTTGAGAAATGATAGCGCTCGAAGGAAGTCGCCACTAATAAACTCCACTCCAGTGGTTGACCTTGCTACCGTGGCACCTAAGATCAACACACCTTCCCCTTCTGTGGTGTAGAAAAGGTATTTCCATGCCTTCTTATATTGCAGGCTCTTCTGTTGCATGCATGTACAACCTGCTGCTGTAACTACTACTGCTGTGGGGTCTTCCCATCTCCTGTTTCTTGTCACCCTTTGACCCAGGCGTTAAGTTATCATATGGGAAGCCTTGCACAGTCAACAGATGTGAGAGTTGTTCGGGTTAAGAAGGACTTGCCCCAGCTCATTGACCAAGCCATTCCGAAGGCCTGAGCACCTTTGATTGAGAGAGTTAGCAAGTGTGAGGGGATAGTAGAGAGACATACTTTGAGGCTTGATAATATGAGTGCTAGGATCGAGTCTCGGGAGAAGGACAAGGGTAGTTCTAATGCTTTAGACACCTTAAGGGTTGAGGTGGCTACTTTGAGGGTGGAGGTGGTCCAGATATAGTCTATGGACTTCTCCACACTTTGGGGCAAAGTTCCCATTCCAGATGCTCCTAAGATGCCTTATGTTGTGCCTTCCACTACTATACTTAAGGTTGTTGTGGATGTTGAGAGTGATAGGGTCGAGGAGGAGTCTGCCGAGGATACTGATAAAAATGAGCTAAGAGATGAGGAGCACGGGATTGTTGAGACACTGACCGAGTTGCATGAGACCGAAGAGGTTATTTTGCAGGCTGCACTGGAGAGATCTCTTCCAGAGACTTCAGAGGTTGGGTCTAGTGGAGTCACTCCAGACTCTACCATACCTCATATTGCTGAGACGGACACTTATGCCCTAATTATACCTCATATGCCACCTCCAGTGATCCTATTGTTGGGTATCGATGTCCCCCTTGAGACTTTACCTCTAGAGATTCAAGATGAGAGTATACCACAAACATAGCCTATCAAGGGACCCTTTCTCTCGGCCTCCTAGTACTTTTATTTATTTTGTATTGAGGACACTACATTAGATTATTGGTGGGGTGAGGGCCTTCGTGCCAATTTCCACTTTTTCTTGTATTTGAATATTTCTTATTTTGAACAGTTGTCGTTTAATGTTTATATTAGAGTGCTTTGTTGGGAAATTATGTGTTTCTTTACTTCTATCTTGTTCTCTCTTGATGTTGCTACCCTTCTAGAGTTCAAATCGTGAAGTGATTGAAGTTTTCATTGATAACAATTTGAGAACCGATTTTATTCAATATCAATGTCATAAATAGACTCATGATGAGCATGATGCACAGTGTTGGTGTTGCGAGAGTGAAATTGATGTGGTTACACCTTTGAGCGATCTCTTTGAGTTTTTTATTGACTAGCTACATTTTGATGTGAGCCTTGCAATAAACATTAGACATACGCCTTTGATCTTTCCGGGATGTGCTAAATAAGTGTATTTTGAAGTGTCATGTGTGGTGAGATTTTACTTGAAAGCATGCATGTGGATTACTAGAATTTGACTTGTTAGTCCAATTGTGTAAATCTTGGTGAATGCGGGACATGATGTTGGGCAAAAATTCAATGAGGGAACCAAATTGTCCATAAAGCATTTTGTGACTACCTTGTGAGGGTGTGAATCTATGTTGGCACCAATTGAGCCTAAATTATTTGTTGACAACCAAAAGATGCCTCTTAATCCAAATTATCCCTACATTCTCACCAAAAATCCTTTTTGAAGCACTGCGATGTTTGAAAAGACAACTTAGGAGAAAATCCTAAGTTGGAGGTGTGTAAAAGAAGGATGAATGAAAGCTGAGTGAAGGGAAAAAAAGAAGAAGAAATCAGACTCAAGTTTGAAAGTTTTGCAAAAAGAAGGAACCGATCCTTATCAAAAAAATTGTGTGTTGTATCATCATTGTGATGGAAATAGCTTGAAAAAATGAAAATGAAAAAGAGAAGCGAAGGAAATAAAAGGGGAATTCCAAATAAATTGAGTAACATGTCAATATTTGAGTTCTCAAATGAAAAAGAAGGAAAATAGCTTAAGAAGAGGTGATGATGATTGCAAAAATTCTTTGAAAAGGTATAAGTCACCAATATAAATTAACCATGACTTAGCCCTTATCCTCATTACAAGCCTAAAAGTCCCTTGAGACCTTGCATAAACTAGGTTTTGTGATGTATGGAAAATGTGGGCAAAAATATGAGACAAAGCTTGCTCGTGTTTCTCTTTTTAGAGAATGAGAGTTGCATTGATTCCTAATACCTTTGTTGATTTGCTTTGTGAGAGAATGAAGTTGTTATTGATGTGAGGGCACTTGAATGCATTTGTTGAAACATGTTCTTGCATTAGACAAGAAGCTAAAATGAGATCGAGCTTGTGTCGAGACTAACTAGTCATCATTTGAAGCTTTTTGATCATTATTTAGGGTAATATGCTATTGAGAGTAGTCTTTCCATGGTGCTTGTATGTTAGATCTTATTGAGTATTGTTGTAGATGCCCTTATTGAGCTTATTGTGTTCTTGATTTACTTGAGGACAAACAAAAGTTTAAGTTGGGGGTGTTATGAATGGTAGATTTTCACTCATTTAAGATCCATGTAGCTTAACAATTAGTGTCCTCAATGCCTAACTCTTTCCTTTTTCTAATCAAATAATGATGATTTGCAACTATGAAGGCAATTGAACAAAGCAAGGGCTGAAGTTTGAAAGAATGGCCAAAAATACCAAAAGAAGTGCAAAGTTAACATTGTTGATCGCCTAACATGAAGGGCGGATCACGAATTGTGCACGACCTCGCCAAAATTGACAGTGCATAACACTTGTGTCTATCGAAGAAGGTCGGTGAACTCTAGTCAAAAAGGCAATGCACCAAATTAGAACGGCGGTCCTGATGCATATCATCCAAAGTGACAGCGTGCAAGGCAAATATTTAATGCTCTAATAATGAACTAAGGGGGTATTTGACAATTCTCCGAACGTGAAAGGCTATCTCGATCGAGTCCGCCAACTGATGTTTAAATATCTGAAGCCTAGAGCATCATAAGGAGAGCTAAGAAGTGAAGGGCGATTTGTCGAGCTCGACTAATGTCTTTGAGTTGGTTACCAAGTGGATTTTGGGCCAAATTTTGGGAAAGTATAAATATCATAAGGATAAAATATTTAGAGAGTTCAACTCCCGAATTCAAGTGAAAGAGTTTTGAGTTAGAGTTTTAGAACACTTTACTATTGAAAGAACACTTTTTCTAGCTTTCTTGGGGTTTGACAATTTGTGACTTGAATTTGATAAATCTAAATTAAATCTAAAGTGTGTTTACTCTTAATTACTTGATTTCAAGTTACCCATGACTGCTTTCATGGAAGGTATAACTTCTTCACCTTTTGTGATGGGTGGCTAAAATCCCAAGATCTAGGAGTGCTCTAATGGAGTTGGGTGTTGATTTAATGTAGTGGGTATTATGCTATACTCTATTTTGTTGCTGCTGGTAGCACCCAAACACACAAGCAAGTATTAAAGTAGCTCTTTATAAGAGCCGGGTATTGTACCTACAAGGAATTAAAATTAGATCATTTTCAATTCTTCAAATAATTAAAGTTTAGAGAAAGTGTTATCAACAAGAGTGATATATAGTTGTAAATGATTAATTATCTAAATACTGAGTTAAACTACTACGATTCAATTTCAATGGGATTTCAAACAATGACTTAGAAAATTCCAAAGTTGTAGCCTGCTATGGATTCATGCAAATTATCTTCTTTAATGGATGTCAATCGATTATCGAATCACTGATTACAGGGTTAAATGTATGATCATGGTCTCCTGACCTCTAACCGCCTACGAATTAGTTGTCTAGCTACATCGTTGAGTGGGGAAAGATTGAATCAATTACTGAGCATTATATTTTCATAATGTCTATTAACCAAGCAAGGTTTCTAGGTATATCCCTATCCTAGATACAAATCAACCCTAAACCTAGAAAAGATGATGCTCCTTTTACCCCACGTTCTATCTTCTTATTCCTCTCGTGAGTTAAATTCGGACAATACATTTATTTCAATTATTTCTAGTCACAAAATACTAAATTAAGAACGAAAGAGAGATTCATATTCTAACCAAAATTAATCCATCAAAGTCAATGAAATATAATCATCCTGTCACGCCCCGAGCCTACGCCCTGGGAGGGACTGGCACTCGAGAACCATTGCTGGCCCCAAGCGAACCCTTGGCCTGGCTTACTTACTCAGCGAAAGACTTTATGCATATTTATAATGATCAATAGCACTATAGTCACCTGAATAATAAAATACTTAGAATGCTTAAAAGTCAAACACTTAACTTGGCCAAAAATGGCAACTCATGTCTTTACATATGAGATGATAATGAAAAGACTAAAGAACAAACATCTGACTGTCTATGAAGCCTCTAAAACAACTGAGATGGATGTCGGGACAAACCTCACGACGTCCTAATGAACTAATAAAATAACTGAAAGCAATAGAAAGGAGTCCTCCGAAATGCAAGGAGGCTCACCAACTGACTCTAGATTGCTCACTGGATAAACGATGCGCTGGATGCCGATCCTAGTTACCTGTGTCTGCATCATAATAAGATGCAGGCCAACTAGCATCAGTACATTGAATGTACGAGTATGCGAGTTGGAATGCTAAACACAACATAGGTTTGAAAAGAATCTGAAGAACTTACCTGGCTCAACTCAACTCAACATAACTGAACTCATTTCAATATTAAGCAGTTTAAAATAAGTGCAATATAAAGAAAAGTTGTTTAAAATGCGATCTCAACTCTATGTGTATGCAAAGATACATATAACTCTAAGATGTATGTAAAAATACAAATAAACTGTGTATTTAAGCCACCTAATAACTGTCCTTGTAGGGATTAGTTCATTCTTATCATATTCACCACAGTCATACCCCCTTTCTTGGGCACACATTGCACAAGACTTACCCATTTGCTGTCAGATATGGGGTACACTATTTGTGCATCTAATAACTTGATAATTTACTTCCTCAGCACATCTTTCATAACTGGGTTCAATCGGCACTGGTGTTTTGCATTAGGCTTGTGTGCTTCCTCCATGTATATCTTGTGCATGCACAATGCCGAACTGATCCCATGAATGTAGGACATCTGCCAACCAATTTTTTCCTTGCTCCTTCTCAAAATTTTCAAATATGCTTCAACATGTAACTCAGAAAAATCTGCAGAAAGAATTACAGGTAAGGTCTTATCATCTCCCAGAAATGCATTCCTCAGATGAGAGGGTAGTGTCTTCAATTTGATCTTGGGTGCTTCCTTAATTAATGGCTTAGGTGGTGCTAACACCACATTCAAAGGCTCCCAGTTATGTTTTGAAAACCCCAAGCTAGACACCTCTAATAACTGCACAATTTTCTGTGTTTTAGCATCACTATAGATATCGTAGACAATCAACACTCGCTCTTGTGGATCTCTGGATGCAATGTAATGAGCTTCTGCTTCAAGATCTATCACTATTATGGTCGACAACTCTTCATACACAGCTAGTAATTGATGTTTACGTAATCAAGACACAACTTCTGATGCAAGTGTCTACGATCATACAATAGCTTAGTAACCCAACCAAGGGTTGGGATCATCCGAAGAGAGTGGTTTTGAGAATTTATAGAAAAATAAAATTTTGTTCTAACTAGTCGTAGCTAAAGACATTAACGAGTAAAACCATTGTAAATTAAAGGGGGACACAAACGTGTCAATTAACAATGGGGGGTTTTGTCACTAGTAAGTAAAAACAGCGAAATAAACAAGGGTTTCTAATCAATGAGAGGGGATCCTTGGGATGTGATGGGAATACAGATTAAGCTAGATTATTGGGTACATGTTTCAATAGAAGATTCATAGAGTAATTGTGACTAGGCTAAGCTTTAAGGGGGATAAGCTCTCTCTCGAGCAACTTACCCCATTTCAAATGTGTTCCTCTCGGACACCCACTTGCCGCATGAAGACCAGCCTACGCCTTAACCCACTCACTCTCTCGAGCTGAGTGTGTGGACATGGGACTAGGGTTCATTCTCTCGAGATGAACCTCATGTCGACCCACTCACACTGGCCATCAATCTAGTGGTCTTAGTTTTACAACCTCTGTCTCGAGCAAGCCGAAAACACATAAATAAACTTGTATTTGTAGCTACAAATTCATTAAATTCATCCACAACCACTAAACGAAATCACAATTAAACTACGATTAAACTATCAGCAAGCAAGACCCAACAATTATCTTAACCCATATTCGCTAAAGCACACCCTAAGAATTGGGGGTTTTAGCCACACAACTTCGAAATTCGCCTTCTCAGGATTTGCGCACCCGACCCCCACAACATTGACACCACGGGCACCGGCCCCCATGACATTTTTGGATAAAATATCAAGTTGTGTCATGATGTTGGCTATGTTTTGGTCTCTCTCATTATCTTTGTCCATCTGCTCCTTGGATAGTTTGAATGTGAGAGGGGAGACTTGGTCTTCACAAGTGTACCATGCCCTATTGATGGTCGCCATGCCATCTAAAAGTTGGGCTGTTACTGCATACAGTTGCTGCATCAGGCCTCCAGGTGAAAGTTGGTCAGTGACACCTTTGTTTACCGAGTCCAAACTCCAGTAGAAGTACTGAAGTAGCACGTTATCAGGCAAACCATGGGTTGGGCACTATAGCACCAACTTTTTGAACCTTAGCCAAGTTTCGTGCAGAAGCTCTCCATCTAGATGTTTAAAGCTCTAGATGCTATCCCGCAGTGACATTATCTTTGAGGGAGGGAAAAATCGCACTTGAAATACGGTTACTAACTCCTTCGAAGAAGTGATGGATTCACGCGGTAGCTCGGCTAGCCACTTGCACACCTATCCCATTATCGAGAAAGGAAATAGCCTTAACAAACCGACTCCTGAGAGATGTTTTTGAACGAGAATGGTCCGCACATATCTACAAAGTTTCGAAGATGCTCGTGAAGATCCTCATGAGCCAGTCCGCTGAAAAGTCCCTTTAGTTGCAGAAGTTGCAACATGGTGCTTGTTATGTGAAACACTGCATTTCCCTCGGTTGGTGGTAAACGGATGGCTCCAACACCTCCCATGAGATGGGGGCCATTGATGTTAGGCTCTTGGACATCGTTGAGATTCCCGATGTCATCTTGGTGGCCTATTTGGCTACCGTTGCTATCATTAACACTCATGCCTTTTGAAATATTCACACAACAAGCAAAACTAAACTAATTATTAGGGAAGTAGACTACAACTAAGAAGAACAAAAAAAAATTCTACTAATCTAGAAATTCTCAAATAACACCACTCCCTGGCAGCGGCGCCATTTTGATGTTTGCGTAATCAAGACACAACTTCTAATGCAAGTGTCTACGATCGTACAATAGTTTAGTAACCCAACCAAGGGTTGGGATCGTCCCAAGAGAGTGGTTTTGAGAATTTATAAAAAAATAAAATGTTGTTCTAACTAGTCGTAGCTAAAGACATTAACGAGTAAAACCATTGTAAATTAAAGGGGGACACAAACGTGTCAATTAACAATGGGGGGTTTTGTCACTAGTAAGTAAAAACAGCGAAATAAACAAGGGTTTCTAATCAATGAGAGGGGATCCTTGGGATCTGACAGAAATACGGATTAAGCTAGATTATTGGGTACAATCTTTTGATAGAAGATTCATAAAGTAATTGTGACTAGGCTAAGCTTTAAAGGGGATAAGCTCTCTCTCGAGCAGCTTATTCCATTTCAAATGCGTTCCTCTCGGACACCCACTTGCCGCATGAAGACCAGCCTACGCCTTAACCCACTCACTCTCTCGAGTTGAGTGTGTGGACATGGGACTAGGGTTCACTCTCTCAAGCTGAACCTCATGTCGACCTACACACACTAGCCATCAATCTGTGGTCTTAGTTTTACGACCTCTCTCTCGAGCAAGCTGAAAACACATAAATAAACTTGTATTTGCAACTACAAATTCATTAAATTCATCCACAACCATTAAACGAAATGACAATTAAACTACGATTAAACTATCAACAAGCAAGATCCAACAATTATCTTAATCCATATTCGCTAAATCACACCCAAGAATTGGGGTTTTTAGCCACACATCAAGAGATAGAAATTTATACCTAAATGAGCTTGCATTCAAATGGGTATGAAGATTTAAGTCTTGTTACATGCCAAGAATGAAGAATCCAAGAGACCCAAGTCCAAATCCTTGGAGATGAAACCCTCTTTTTTTTCAAGTCTTCAAAACCCTCTCAAACTTAGAGCAAAAATATCAAAAAGTACTATTCTATATGAAAATTATAATAATTGTTCGACTCTTAAAACTACAA
>JAJOOR010035077.1:0-14959 GCA_036250505.1 Solanum acaule | reverse complement strand
ATATTGTTTATAGCTAAATTTCTCACATTTAGCTTATTCAATAGTTTGTTGTCGCCCTTGGGGCTATTGTGGTTAGCTGTTGAGCTATGAACAACCTATGAGGGATATGATGTTGTCTAATAGGACTATGTTATTGCCTAAAAGGGCTATGTGTTGTCCACGAAGCTATATTAATGCCAAAGAGTGTTATGTGTTGCCTACGGGGCTATTTTGATGCCAAAGAGGGCTATGTGTTACCTACAGAGCTATGTGATGCAAAAGAGGGATACGTGTAGCCCACAGAGCTATGATGTTGCCTAAGAGGGCTATGCGCTGCCTACAGGGCTATATCGTTGCCAAAAAGGGCTATCTGACTTCTTACAAAGATAAGGGGCTACTGATAGGGTTATGTAGATTGATTTGGCACCTTCTGGGCTTAAGGGGGCCTAGGTAGGTGGTATGTTGTTTGTACCTAACGAGCTTATGGGGGGTTGGTTATGTTTCTATTTGATCATTATTGTATTTTTTTAGATTCAGTAGTGGGTTAGCATGCTTATCTAAATTTGATTTCCTTACTTGATTGCTTTTGGTATATTATGATACTTGCTAATTTAGTTTATGGCCTTTTATACTCTGTACTGACGCTCATTTGCCTGGGGGCTCTGCATTCATGTATGCAGGACCCGACAGACGACCTAGTAGACCTCCTCAACAACAAGATTGACTTATATTTGGTTGGCTTAGCCCCTTTCCTCCGGAGCTGCCAGAGTTGGGAGGTTTGTTAGCTTTTGTTATATATATTTTTATGGGTAGGCTGGGGCCATGTCCCGCTAATCTTTATTACTTTTAGAGGCTTGCAGACTAGTGTATGGGATGTACAACTACGTTATGGCCATGCTGGCCTAGTTTGTTGGTTTGCTGATGCTTGTTAGCTGTTTGATGTATTGTATTGATATATACCTGCTTTCAGTTTTGGTATAGATATCATGGTGGCCTCGATGGCCAATCAGGACTTTTGTGCTAGTTGGCTATTTCTTTATATGAACTCTTAGGAGTAGCTGTTTCTTTTATAGATCTGTTGACAGAGGCCTTGCCGGTCGAGGGCTTAATTTTAAGCCTATATATACTTGTTTGTTTTCTTGATTGCGTGTGGCTGCCATGCGTTAGTAGCAAATGGTTCAGCAGGGTCGGCTTGGGCTTGAGTTCTGGCATTAGGAGCCAGTTGCGCCCCTTGATTTTGGGGCGTGACAAACTTGGTATCAGAGCAACATCGTATCCTAGGGAGTCTGCAGGCTGTGTCTAGTAGAGTCTTGTTTATAAATGTGTTGTGCACCACATTCGATAAGCAAGAAGCTACCGCGCATGTTAGAATTACTATCTTTCTTTTGCTCACCTCGTGCTATAGAGTGGTGTCTTAAGGGTTGAGGTTTCTGGCTTATAATTGATATTTGTATGCAGATAGAGATGACTGACACCAGACAGACCACTGCTAGCCAGGGGCTAGATACATCTGCAGGCGAGGGTACTTGCAAGGTACCACAGGTGGTGGTAGCCCATTGTGAGACCTAGGGGGATACATCTTCTCAACCCCCTATAGCTTCTCCACCGCTTCAGGAGCCTCCGAGGGCTACAGGACCCCCGACTCCACCAACAGTACCACATCTAGTTCCTCCTATTCCATCTGACCAGGATTTCAAGAGTGCAGTATGTATGTTAGCACAATTAGTAGCTGCAGAGTACCAGCCAGTTGCGCCAGATGTTGCCGGACCTTCTGAAGGGCCCGAAAGTTTGAGAGTTTGTGAATTTCTTGCCTTGAATCCTCCACAGTTTACAGGGACAGATCGCAGAGAGGACCCTCAACACTTTGTTGATCAGTTTCATAGGATCTTCAGAGTCATGCATGCCTTAGCGACTGAGTTAGTTGAGTTAGTAGCATTTCAATTGCGTGATGTTGCAGTATTTTGGTACAAAAGTTGGGAGAGATCTAGGGGAAAAAATGCATCTCTACCCACTTGGGATAGCTTTGCAGAAGCTTTCATAGATCACTATTTTCCTCGAGATTTTAGGGATGGCCGGGTGGACCAGTTTCTAAACCTCCGACAGGGCAGCATGAGTGTCCGAGAGTATGGGCTGATATTTGATTCATTGGCTAGATAAGCACCAACATTTGTTGATACGATGCATGACAGGGTGCATAGATTTGTGGGAGGGCTTGACTCAGACTATATCGACGCTTGTTCTACCACTGCACAAAATGATAATATGGATATCTCGCGAATTCAGGGCTTTGCATAAGGCATAGAGGATCGCCGACATCTACAATATTTGACTGAGAGGGTCGAGAGAGATAGACAAAAGAGGGATAGGCCCGCTGGTTCACATGGAGATCTTCAGGGTGGTCCCAGACCTCGATATTCAAGTAGGCCACCTAGACCTCCACCACAACAGTTCCAGGGTAGTAGATTTGATCGTCAGGGATAGTCCGGCCCAGGTGAGGGTTCACGAGCATCGGACTCTCAGCAGCAGAGAGGCTCAGGCCAGGCCAGGACAACACCACCGCATTGCTCTACTTGCGGTATGATGCATTTTGGGAGGTGCAGGCAGGGTTCCATAGGTTGTTATTCTTGTGGACAGCAGGGGAATGAGTGGAGGAACTTCCCGACCAAAGGTTAGGGTGGTATAGGTTAGTCGACCGGGTCAGTAGTAGGTTCCTCCTCATCAGTACAGTCTACAGGGCGTGGACCCCAGACTTCAGCAGGTAGAGGCAGAGGCGGAGGCAGAGAGGGAGCATCTAGTTCTGGTAGGGGCCAGAACCGTACATATTCACTAGCCGGCCGACAGGTCTCAGAGTCATCACCAGATGTTGTGACAGGTGCATTAATTATTTGCTCTCATTATATTTATGCTTTGATAGATCCTGGATCTACTCTATCTTATGTTACCCGATTTATTATGGGGAAGTTATGTATAGTAGCAGAGTCATTAGATCGACCCTTTACTGTATCTACACCAATTGGTGAGTCTATTATTGCTAGGAGAGTCTATCGAGGTTGCACGGTAGAAATTATCAACCGTCAGACCTCTGTAGACCTGGTAGAGTTAGAGATGGTTGATTTCGACATCATTATGGGTATGGACTGGTTAACGTCTTGTTATGCTAATGTTGAGTGTCGGACAAAGATTGTTAGATTCCACTTTCCAGGAGAGGCAGTTCTGGAATGGAAAGGCGATACATCAACGTCGAAAGGTAGGTTTATTTCCTATCTTAAGACGAGGTGGATGATCACTAAGGGTTGTATTTATCATCTTGTTCGTGTTCATGATATAGATGCAGAACTACCGAATCTTCAGTCTTTTCCGGTAGTTAATAAGTTTCTAGATGTATTACCAGACGAGCTCCCTAGTATCCCTCCAGAGCGACAAATTGATTGTGCTATCGATATGCTACCAAGTACACAACCCATATTTATCCCTCCTTATAGAATGGCTCCTGCTGAGCTAAAGGAGTTGAAGGATCAGCTGAAAGACTTGCTGGATAAAGGCTTTATCTGGCCCAGTGCTTCACCATGGGGTGCGCCAGTGTTATTCGTGAGGAAGAAAGATGACTCACTAAAAATGTGTATCGATTATCGACAGCTGAATAAGGCGACTATAAAGAATAAGTATCCCCTTCCGAGGATCGATGACTTGTTTGATCAGTTACAAGGTGCTGAGTGCTTCTCAAAGATTGATTTAAGATCAGGGTACCACCAGATACGAGTTCGGGAGAAAGACGTTCCAAAGACAACTTTTAGAACTAGATATGGACACTTTGAGTTCTTGGTAATGTCTTTTGGATTAACTAATGCCCCAGCAGTGTTCATGGACCTGATGAATAGTATATTCAGGCCGTATCTAGACTTGTTTGTGATTGTGTTTATTGATGATATTTTGGTGTATTCACGTTCAAAAGCTGGGCATGCAAATCATCTGCGAGCAGTCCTTTCGGTTCTTCGAGATCGAGAACTTTATGCAAAGCTTTCTAAGTGTGAGTTCTGGTTGAACTCTATAGCTTTGTTAGGCCATATTGTATCAGATGCAAGCATTGCGGTTGATACACAAAAGATTGAGGCCATAAAAACTTGGCCCAGACCTATGACTCCGACTGAGGTTCGTAGTTTCTTAGGGTTAGCTGGGTACTACAGAAGGTTTGTAGAGGGGTTTTCTTCACTTTCAGCACCATTAACGAAGCTGACTCAAAAAGTAGCTAAGTTCCAGTGGACTGAGGCTTGAAAGCATAGTTTCTAGGAGCTGAAGGACAAGTTGACATCAGCACCAGTTCTAGCATTGCCAGAGGGTTCAGAAGGCTATGCGGTGTACTGTGATGCTTCTTGTGTTGGGTTGGGATGCGTTCTAATGCAACATGGTAAGGTTATCGCATATACTTCAAGGCAGTTGAAGAAGCATGAGAAGAACTATCCGACTTACGATTTAGAGTTGGCTGCAGTTGTGCATACATTAAAGATCTGGAGACACTATTTTTATGGCGTTCATGTTGACATCTTCACAGATCATAAAAGCCTTCAATATATCTTTAGACAAAAAGAGTTAAATCTGCGACAACGTCAATGGCTTGAGTTACTCAAAGACTACGACGTGGATATTTTATATCATCCAGGAAAAGAGAATGTGATAGCTGATGCCCTCAGTCGAAGATCTATGGGTAGTTTATCCTATTTAGGTGTTGAGAAGCGTGAGCTAGCAAGAAATCTTCATCAGTTAGCTACCTTGGGAGTCAGATTGTTAGAGGCAGACGATAGTGGGGTCACAATTTAGGACATAACTGTATCATCTCTAGTTATGGAGGTAAAATCATGGCAACAAGAGGATCCTAACTTAGAGCAGCTCAAAGCCAAGGCTTAGGATCAGTAGTCTGTAGCATTTGATATAGCGGGAGATGGAACCCTCAGATATAGTGGTCGATTGTGTGTTCCGAATGTTGTAGGGCTTCGACATCAGATTATGGAAGAGGCACATCATTCCCGTTATTCTATTCACCCTGGTTTGACGAAGATGTACCATGATATTAAGGAGATCTATTGGTGGCACGGGATGAAGAAGGACGTTGCTGAGTTTGTGGCACAATGTCCTAACTGCCAACAGGTGAAGGTTGAGCACCAAAAACCCGCTGGGCAAGTCCAGGAGATAGCCATTCCTTTGTGGAAGTGGGAAGCAATTAATATGGATTTTGTTACAGGGTTACCTCGATCGTGTCGTAAGTTTGACTCTATTTGGGTAATTGTTGACAGACTAACAAAATCAGCCCACTTCTTACCAGTTAAGACTACTTTCACAACTGCAGATTATGCATGCCTTTATATCCGCGAGATTGTTAGGTTGCACGGCGTCCCAATATCTATTATCTTAGATAGAGGAGCACAATTTACCTCTAACTTCTGGAAGTATTTCCATAAAGGATTAGGGATGCAAGTTAATCTCAGTACTGCCTTTCACCCTCAGACAGATGGCCAAGGTGAAAGCACCATTTTAACACTTGAGGACATGCTACACGCATGCATGCTGGACTTTAATGGAAGTTGGGATGACCACTTACGTCTTATTGAGTTCGCGTACAATAATAGTTATCATTCTAGCATCGGGATGGCACCTTATGAGGCTTTGTATGGGCGAAAATATAGATCTCCCATTGGATGGTTCGAGGTAGGTGATTCAGGGTTGATTGGACCTGACCTAGTACATCAAACAGTGGAGCAGGTAAAGCTCATTCGGGAGAGGTTGCTAACAGCTCAAAGCCGACAGAAGTCATACTCAGATGTGCGAAGAAGGGATTTAGAGTCTTGTGTCGATGATTGGGTATTCTTAAAAGTCTCACTTATGAAAGGTGTTATGATATTTGGCAAGAAAGGCAAGCTTAGTCCAAGATTTATTGGGCCATACCAGATCCTTCAGAGGGTAGGACAAGTGGCTTATGAGTTAGAATTGCCTTCGGGGCTAGAATCTGTTCATCCAGTTTTCCATGTATCGATGCAACAGAAGTGCGTAGGAGACCCTTATCGAGTTGTCCCAATTGAGGATGTTCAGATCACATAAGATTTGTCCTACGAGGAAACTCCAGTTGCCATATTAGATCGACAGGTCTGTAAATTGAGGACCAAGGAGGTGGCTTCGGTTAAAGTATTGTGGAGAAACAAAAATAGAGAAAAGGTGACCTGGGAAGTTGAGGATGGTATGAGGTCCAAATATCTTCACTTGTTTCATACCCCAGGGTGATAGCATATCAGTTTATATTAATGAAGTAAGGTAAGATACCTATCTATTTTTTATATTATTGCTTATTATTATGGTTGTTGTGGTTGTATTTTTGCTCGCACTGTTATTGCGGAGCTATAGTGCTTAGCTATTTATGCCATCCTGTGGGACGCCTAGGTTAGAATTTCTATGTTTTAGGTTCTGGATAGTCACATTCACAAAGGATACTTTGCCTATACTTTGGTAACTCCTAAGGACATAATCGTGTGACTCATATTTTTCATTCGAGGATGAATGTTTCTAAGGGGGGAAGGATGTAACAACCCAACTTTTTGAAACCTCTAAATTAACTCGTACCTTCGTGGAAAGATAAAGAGGGTGAGAAATACGTTAAGAATGATGTGGTATGTCATATTTTATGTGTTAAAGGGTAATATCTCAAGTTTTGAAGTAAGGTAAGTCGCAAAATAAAAGTTGGCGAAAGTTATCGTAAGTTCATTTTTAAAGATTTCTCTGAAATTTGGGTCAAATGTATCGGATGTTTTCTGCCATTCTATAAAGAGTTATGGAGCCCACAATCCATTAAATCAAAGGTCTACGAGTCTTGTTTTGCAACACATCAAACGGCTTGTTCATACCACTGTAGAATAGAGAGATATTCACGTTTTCGCGAGACTGCGCAAGCAGGCATGAGGTGGGTCCCCTAAGTCGGTGGAAGCTTATAAGATAGCATCTTCTTCATTTTTGTTCATTCAAACTCGTAAGAAACCCACGAAAATCAGATAAATTCTCCTCTAATCATCTTTGTGTGTTCATGATCTCTTCTTGGTTCCTTTTCGAAAATTGCCCTACTTCGCGAGCTCGTCGTTTTGGTATAGTTTTCATGGTGAATTGATTGGTGTAGCTCCATGGAGGTTGTGGCAGCAGAGTTTTTTTTAGTGGTTTGATTTAATTTAAGTGTTTTGGGCATGTAAAGAAAGGTAGGAACCATCTTTTATTAGTTTATGGATACCTTAGGTCTTGGATAGTAATATACGATAGGAATCCGTATAGATTGTCGTAGTAATTCTTGTCCTTAATTTCCTTAGAGCTTGGGAGTGATATAATAGGGTAGTTAATGTTGGTGATCTTGTAGATGTAATTGTAAATGGTTGGCTGATTGAGTGGTTATAAACTCTTATTATAGGGACTCATAATCTGTTAAGAACGACCCTGAGTTAGGAACGACTTGGAAACTATATATATATATATTGTTTATAGCTAAATTGCTCACCTTTAGCTTATTCAATAGTTTGTTGTCGCTTTTGGGGCTATTGTAGTTAGCTGTTGAGCTATGAACAGCCTATGAGGGATATGATGTTGTCTAATAGGACTATGTTTTACTTAAAGGGGCTATGTGTTGCTCACGGGGCAATATTGATGCCAAAGAGTGTTATGTGTTGCCTACGGGGCTATTTTGATGCCAAAGAGGGCTATATGTTGCCTACAGAGCTATGTGATGCAAAAGAGGGCTACGTGCAGCCCACAGAGCTATGATGTTGCCTAAGAGGGCTATGCGCTGCCTACATGGCTATATCGTTGCCAAAAAGGGCTGTGTGACTTCTTACAAAGACCAGGGGCTACCGATAGGGTTATGTAGATTGTTTTGGCACCTTCTGGGCTTATGGGGGCCTAGGTAGGTGGTATGTTGTTTGTACCTAATGAGCTTATGGGGGGTTGGTTAGGTTTCTGTTTGATCATTAATGTATTTTTTTAGATTCAGAAGTGGGTTAACATGCTTATCTAAATTTGATTTCCTTACCTGATTGCTTGTGGTATATTATGATACTTGCTAATTTAGCCTATAGCCTTTCATACTCTGTACATTATTTTGTACTGACGCCCCATTGCCTGGGGGCTCTGCATTCATGTATGCAAGACCCGACAGACGACCCAGTAGACCTCCTCAACAACAGGATTGACTTATATCTGGTTGGCTAGCCCCTTTCCTCCAGAGCTTCCAGAGTTGGGAGGTTTGTTAACTTTTGTTGTATATATTTTTATAGGTAGGCTGGGCCCTGTCCCGCCAATCTTTACTACTCTTAGAGGCTTGCAGACTAGTGAGTGGGGTGTACAACTACGTTATGGCCATCTGGCCTAGTTTGTTGGTTTGCTGATGCTTGTTAGCTGTTTGATATATTATATTGATATATACCTGCTTTCAGTTTCACTATAGAGATCATGGTGGCCTCGATGGCCCAATTAGGACTTCTATGTTAGTTGGCTATTTCTTTATATGAACTCTTGGGAGTAGCTGTTTCTTTTATAAATCTGTTGATAGAGGCCTTGCCGGCCGAGGGCTTAATTTTAAGCCGAGATATACTTGTTTGTTTTCTTGATTGCGTGTGGCTGCCATGCGCTAGTAGGAAATGGTTCAGTTGGGTTGGCTCGGGCCTAAGTTCTGGCATTAGGAGCCAGTTGCGCCCCTTGAGTTTGGGGCGTGACAACACATACACTGATTATACATTATGATACACTCAAAAAGTTGAATTTATCTTACATATATATGAGCTATACTTTCTATGCATTATGATACATTCAAAAAATTAAATATAGTTTAACTATATACTGACTATTTATTGAACTAATTTTTTCAGAAATAGTTAATGATATTTGAAATAGTTATGATACACTAGAAATAGTTAAAGGTAAGATTGATTATGAAGAAGGAGACGATTCAAGAAGCAAAAACAATACTATTGCACACGGGTGGAAGGTCAATTAGGATCCAAGTATTATTTTTCATAATCGAATTTACCTCATCTTCGATAGCCTCCTTCCATTATGGTGCATCTCGAGATTGCACCACTTCACTAAAATAGTGGAATCGTTTTCCATATTAAAACAATAAGCAATTGCTTTTTTAATTTTATCAATTGAACCTTCTATCTATTACTTCTTCTTATTGTTGGGTTCAAAAATGATTACCACGTCATGCAGAAACTAACAATTATAAATCATAGAGTTGATGAATTAGATAACATATACAAAAACTTATACTAATTATTTTTTATTATATGGTTTGACCAATTGGTCTACATATGAAAACTAATATAAAAGAAAAATATTCAAACTGTAGAGAGAAAATCTTCACCCAAACAAAACTCTTAAATGTCTACATTGTGAATTCTATTATATTTTTTTTGTATGAAAAGAGGGATCTTCAATTTATAGAATTCCAATTTTTTTCTCTAAGGAAAAAATAAACCAAGTATGGGAGAAAATAATGTTTTCCTTTTAGGATAACTTAAAACATTTATGGTAATACTTTGTCTTTCCTTTCAGAAAAAATAAATTTCAAATAAGGTAAGAAAATCAGGGCAAAACCCTAACACTTACTTCATTGTCACTTTGATTTTTATCATCTTGAGAGATCAATGGTTTTCAAGTAGAAGATCTTATATTATTTGGACAATATCTTTTGGTCTAGGAATTGATACAAATAGAGTTTCATCAAATATTGTATATTTTGATTCAATGACTATATTAACTGAGTGTTAATCATTTGGTTCAGTGACCAAAAATCTATGGGCTTTGCTAATTTTAACATATCCTATAAATATGCAATCATTTCCTCTTTCATCCAACTTTTTCCTTTCAGGTTTGAGGACTTTAATTATAGCACTACATCCCCAAAACTTTGAGATGAATAAAATTTGGTTGTCTTTTGTTCCAAAGTTCATATGTAGTTGTCCAATTCCTTTTATTAGGAATCCTATTGAGATTATAACAAGACATTAACATGACTTTACCCCAATAACAATGACTTGGGTTTGAGTTAGACAATAAAGAATTAACCAGTTTCTTCAAGATTCAATTTTCTCATTCGGCTACACCATTTTATGATCATGTATATGGTGTTGTATTGATGCATAATTTCAGTGCTTTGAAAAAAATGGGATTATAATGTTCCCCTCCCCTGTCGTTCCTTTCTTGACTTAGACTCTCCTTAGTTATTTTATTTTGGCGGTTGTATCCTCGTACTCTAAACTAAGAATATATGCTTTGGTACAGAACTTTAAGTTTCTGGGGGGTTTTTCGTGTTTGTTTCAGACTTTGGGTTTTATGTTATGAAAGATGTTGTTTGGTATTAAAAATGTTTATTTTTTGTTGTTAATGGGATGTGTGCCAGTAGTTAGCTGGTTCTTGATGTGAGGTCAAAAAAACATATTGTAAATCATTATTTGCCTCACATTTAGTATTTATATTTGTCCTCTTTGAGCATGAAGTTTATGGATTGTGCTAAGTAATATATTTTATTTGTAGAATTAAATTGATGTGAAGATGAAGAAGTTTGGAGTTAAAAACGAATCAAAGATGGAAGATCGTAGAATGAAATCAAGTAGATAGCTTAATTGATTAATTAAATTAAATATAATAATATATAATATATTAGAAGTGCAGTTGAAGAAGAAGAATTAGAATTGAACGCCACATTGCCACGTGACAGTGTTTGAAGAGGCCTGAACAATTATCTATCCATTCATCCGGCGCGGCTTGTGACACGACCCTCGATAATAAATTCAATCGCGGCGTGCGACACGTCCCTTGATTATAGTATCTGTTGGGGCATGTGACACATCCCTCGAATTATAATATCCGTCGCAGTGCGCGACACGTCCCTCAAAATGATACATCTTTTTTAATTTCTTATTCTTCCTCAATTCACATATCACTTATCACAATCATGTCTCAGAATCAATGCTAATGACATGTTCACACAAATAATGAGGAGATGACCATTTTCATAACAATGCACAATTCACAACAACACAATCGTGATACAACATCAATAATTAATCAATAAGACTTTCAAACTAGTCTCAACACATCACACACCAATAATTAAGCACATTGCCTTTTATTATCCTTTTTCCATCATTAGAATTATTCAACATGAACAAGTCAACCCATCACCAAATCCCGTTACTCCCCAACACATACCACAAGGAAATACACGATTTTATGTACTTAACAAGGGTTTAGAAATCCACTTGGCTCAGTTAATCAACTATTCACTCTGGGACTTGAGCCTTCTCTTTTCGTTGAGCTTCCAAATCAATGCAATCTATTCAAGTACATGATCACAATAAGATTTTATAACTAACAACACCCATATTGCTATAGGTTTAGCCTAGACTCAAAAACTTACCCAAATCTATAATCAAGTTTAACATGTCAGTTCTCTTATTTTCAAATTTCAAGTCTACGGTTAAGTTTCAAGTTCTCCAACATCATAAATCTACTAATATTCACATAATATAATACACCTAATATTTAATTACTTATCTCAATATGTCAAAATTTGAATCATAATTTGATGAACAAAAGAATTCCAAAAATCCAAACTAATACATAATCAATAACCTAAGCGAAATCTAACCCATATTTACATCCATGTTATCTACCATTAATAATGATTAATTGCCAATTCATGGCCAATAATTGGCTACTCAATTCCTGGCCCCTCCTATCTCCAAAAGTGCACTACAGAGTCTTTGCAATTTATATTGCAAATTACATTCTTTCAACCCAATGACATAAATATCATAAGATGCCAACTCCATTCCACTATATAATATGATTACTTGCTCCGAATTCCCTCTATCCAACTAACCTATACCCATTGGTGTTATCTCCTAAGATTCATTAATAGTACCAGTGATAAAATTTGTAAATCGTTTGTACTTGAAGCATCCAGTTCATTTTCATGGACGTTGTACAAGGTTAGTTTCTGCCTCCTCTTTCTTTTCTTTATTTTCTTTTCTAAATTATTAAAATTGACAAATTCTATTATCTTATTTTACTATATATGGGCCAAATATTATAGGGTCTTAAGTAATTTCAGACTTGGCCCATTATTATTAATTAAATTAATTATCTAAAAGAATACCCGATAATTAATTAACTATAGTTAAATGAATATTCAAAATTCTCAAAGATGACCTTTCGGGTCATTACATTATCCACCACTAAAAATCATGTTCGTCCTCGAACATAAAGTAAAAGAAAGTACCTGAAGCTTCGAAAAGCAGAGGATAATTGACACGCATGTTGGACTCCGTCTCCCAAGTTGCCTCTCCAACGGAATATGCTTCCACTGCACCTTCACTGAAGCAATCTCCTTGGTCTTAAGCTTTCGAACTTGCCTATCCAATATAGCTATAGGATCCTCCTCAAATGTCAAGTTCGGACCTAGTTCCACTGAATCGAGTGAAAGCACATGAGACTCATCCAAAATATACTTTTGAAGCATAAAGACATGGAAAACATGATAACTGCCGACAAACTATGTGGCAGGCCAACTTATACGCCACGTCTTCTACTCAACTCAAAACCTCAAAAGGTCTAATGAATCTAGGGCTATGTTTTCCCTTATTACCGAACCTCATCACACCCTTCATTGGTGATACTCGGAGCCAAACAGGATCACCCTCCATAAACACTAAGGCTCTAACTCTCCGGTCTGCATAACTCTTCTGTCGACTCTGGGCTGTCAACATTCTAGACTGAATCATACAGAATTGCTCAATAGCATCTCTAAGTAAGTCTGTATCCAAAGAGTCCATCTTTGCCGAATCAAACCAACAGATCAGCTATCTACACCATCTGCCATACAACGCCTCAAATTGGGCCATATGAATACTAGAGTGATAACTGTTATTATAGGCAAAATCTGCTAAGGGAAAATGTCGATCCCATCTAGCACCAAAATTGATCACACATGCTTAGAGCATGTCCTCCAACACCTGAATTGTCTGCTTGAATTGACCATTTGTCCGAGGGTGAATAGTTGTACTCATATCTAACTTAGTACCTTAACCATGTTGTAATGCCTTCCAAAAATGGGAAGTGAAATGAACCTCAATAAGATACAATAGAAACTGGAACTCCCTGTAGTCGCACAATCTGAATGATATAAAGCTCAACTAACTTCTCCGCCGTATACTTCACCCGAACCAGAATGAAGTGGGCAGACTTGGTCAGCCTGTCAACAACAACCCAAATAGAGTCATAACCACCCACTATGGTAGGTAAACCCACAAAAAAGTCCATAGTGATCCGCTCCCACTTCAAAGTAGGAATAAGCATCCTCTGAGATATAACCCCGCGTCGCTAGTGCTCACCTTTGACCTGTTGACAAGTCTGCAATATCCCTTTTCATTTCACACCACCAGTAATGCTAACTCAGATCATGATACATCTTCGTCGCTCCTGGATGGATGGAATATCAAGAACAATGGGCCTCCTCAAGAATCAATCTAATCAACTCGCCCGTCTTAGGCACACAAATCCTACCGCTGATCCTCAAGAAACGTTCAGAATCAAGGACAACTTCCTTGATTTCCCATCTCAACACTTTGTCTCGAATGAGACATAACTTATCATCATCAAATTGGTGCTCACGAATTTTCTCGACTAAAGAAGATCGAGCCTCAATGAAAGTAATCATACCATCACTCTCCTCTGAAATCTGCAATTGGACAAGACTATTAGCTAACATCTGAACATCTATAGCCAACCGTCTCTCCTCAATACTAAGTGCGACAAGACTCTCCATGCTAGGAATCTTCCTACTCAAACCATCGGCCATAACATTGGCCTTCCCTGGATGATATAGAATGGTCACATCATAGTCCTTCAGCAGCTCAAGCCATCTACGCTGCCTCAAGCTCAGATCCCTCTAACTGAAGATGTACTGAAGACTCTAATGATTAGTGAGGATCTCACAATGCACCCCATACAAATAGTGATGCCATAACTTAAGTACAGAGGCCACAACTGCCAACTCCAAATCATGAGTAGGATAGTTCTTCTCATGGGACTTCAACTTCCTAGAAGAATAAGCAATCACCTTTCCCTTCTATATTAATACACCACCTAAACCGACTCTTGAAGCATCTCAATAAACAGTAAGTCCACACCCTCCTCAGGTAGAGTCAACAAAGTCTTGAGCTTTTGAAAGCTCTCCTCACACTCATCGAACCACTGAAATCCCACACCCTAACGAGTCAATCTGGTTAATAGAGCTGCAATAGTGGAGATACTCTGAACAAATCATCGATAATAGCCTGCCAATCCCATAAAAATATGAATCTCTGTAGGAGAAGTAGGCCCCGTCCAAACTCTACCTGCCTCAATATTGTTCGGATCTACTTTAATACCCTCTCTAGACACCACGTGTCCCAAGAATGTCATAGAATTAAGCTAGAATTCACAGTTTGAGAACTTGGCATACCACTTCTCTTCCCTCAACCTCTGCAGTACAATCCTCAAGTCTCGAACATGGTCGTCCTTAGTCCTGGAGTAAACCAAAATATCATCGATGAAAACAATTACAAAACAATCAAGGTATGGTCGAAACACCTCATTCATCAACTCCATGAATGTTGCAAGGGCGTTAGTCAACCAAAAAGACATCACTAGGAACTCATAATACCCATACTGAGTCCGAAAAGCTGTCTTAGGGATATCTGATGCCCTAATCTTTAACTAATGATACGTAGACCTCAAATCAATCTTAGAGAAGAATGATGCTCCTTGTAGCTTGTCACGACCCAGGAGCACCCCCAAGTCGTAACAAGGCGTACTCGACCCCGAAGGGGTCTTATACGAGCCACATAGTCATTCATTGCATTCAATAATGAAAATAGTGCGGAATAAAAAAAAACTTATTTACATCCACACATTT
>JAJOOR010035076.1:0-14383 GCA_036250505.1 Solanum acaule | reverse complement strand
AAGCAGCTCCTCCCTCATGAATCAGTATGAACGTTTGCTTTTATCGGCACAAATACTCGGCAAGCAGTAGCACACAGTTTCATCTCAAACCATGAAAACACAATTATATTCCAAGTCTGATTTTCTTATTAATTCGTAAAACCACCTATATATGTCAAATTCGAACACATTGAATCCAATCTCGAGCTTGCTACTTCGTCTCAATTTTATTCCCACTAAAAAACTTATCCTTTAGTTTTAACCACAACTTAATAAAAAAATTCAATAACAATTTAAAAGTTCTCATTACAAGATTTATATCAAAGACGAAGGGAAAAAGAGATTAAAGTAGCATACCTGAAGGGATGAAATTAAGTGAGAGGGTAATTTCTAGAATCTAGTAGAACGAAGATATGTGTCAAATGACAAAATATTTAATTGTAGAATTATATCGGTTTGTGGTGCAATAAAAGCCACTTGGAGTGACCATTCAACCTCCAATTGACACGTAATGATAAGTACAGTACTTTAATGTGCAATTAATATAGCTTTTTGTACAACTTTTATTGCGGTGGTCGTCCTCCTCTTCACATTTCTATATAATAGAAATATATATATATATATAGAGAGAGAGAGACTGAGAGAGAGAGAGTATAGTAGACGTTGAACCTCCTTCGACTAAATGATATACTTACTACTTCAGATTTTGAACCTCTTTAGTGAAAATTTTGACTCCGCTGCTGAGTGTATCCCATGCAACCTATAATAGAAAATGCAATAGGGTTTTGAATCTTATGAAGAAATAATTCTATAAATACTCACATCCATATCACACAAAATCACACTTGAATAAGCTTCTCTCTACAAAATATATATAAAATATAATGGGGTTCTTCTACAATCGTTTATTTCTGGCCATTTTCATACTTCTCATGGTTGCAGCCAACAAAGGTACGTACCCTTTTGGAATTATGAATACATGATCTGATATTAATAATTTCTGACATATATATTATGTTCTACGACAAATAGGACTTGACTTCAATTTCATGTAGAATTAAGATCTGACCTTAGTTCACACCTTAAAAAATGGCTAAAAAGGAGAACTATCCAAATCTTATTAGAAATCCATAATTCTTGTCTTTTATCGATGTGAGATTCATTCCATTCATCAATATATTTTATATGAACCTATTCATCTGAAAAGAGGTTAATTATCTGTTATATATTATTTTAATTTGTGTCAATTTTTTAAACTTATGATAATGAGCAGAGATGGGCGTGAAGGCCATAAATTGGTGCCAAGTTCCTAGCCAACATGTGGCCCTATGTCCAAATTTTTGCAACGATATTTGTTGTTACTATGAAGGCAGTTTTTAGTGAGGAATGCTTTGGCTATCAGTGCTATTTCACCATTGCTTGTTAAGATATGTAACAGGCTTACACGACGGGCTATTAGCTCAGTTGGTAAAGCGCCCCCTATCAAATAGTTGTCTTGGATGTTAATTAGAAGAAGAAACAAGTTGTCTTTATTTAATTTTCATTTCCATTCTATGTATGTTCTTTAATTTGCTTGTTTCAAACACGTTATGTACCACTTATCCTTTCTCAAATGTTAATTTTAGATCAACTTAATTTTCTTTTCAAACTGAAATTTAGATATTAAAAAGTATAGTAAGTTGCAAACTTGCAATTTTCACATCAATACGTTGATTGTTTTTTAAAATGTTGATCAAAGATCATATAGTTTGAATATCGAAAAGAAGTATTGCATAAATTGAGATGGAAGGAATGGTACTTTATAAATATTATAGATTTGGGTATATATTTATTTGACGTAAGTATTAGTTATGCAAATAAGTTAAAGTCTTATATTTGTAGTTGAAATGAAAGAAAGAAGTGCTACATATAAAGTAGGGGTATGCAGAAACCGAATCGACCAATAAATCGAACCAAAAAAAATGTTATTGGATTATTGTTATGGGTTATTGATTTAATGGGTTTTTAATGATTTTATTAAAAAAATTATTGGGTTATTGGTTCGGTATCGATTTTTAGTATTGAGTTATTGGATAAACCAATAACCCATTAAGACGATAACAATATACTACTTTACCCTTCATAAAATTAAATATAAATAATTTAACATTACTATACACTATATCAGTCCACTACACTACAGTCGCACATTTCACACTTCACATAAAAAAAATTAATATTATGTTTTGGATGTAACATGCAATTGTAGCCTTCACCCTACATCTACTCTTATTGATGCAATTTCTCATTATATGTCTTGTTTCACTATATGATAACATTTACAGTTGATTTGTTTGTTTCACTATATCGCGTCAAATTGTTAGAAAAGTGATAAGTCATATATTTATTTATTTAATAAGCATTGATGTGGTAGATTTACACTCATTTGAGACCTATTTAGATCAACAATTCGTGTACTCAATGCCTAATTTTGTCGTATAATATTTTGATGATTTGTAGCTATGAAGACTAATGGACAAGGGAAGGATGAATGTGTGAAACAAGGGCCAAAAACATGAAAAGAAGTGTAAACTCCACATTGGTGATCGCCTAACATGAAGGGCGGATCGCCCAATGGGTATGACCTCGCCCAAGCTAACAGTGCACAACAATTGAATTAATTGAGACAGGTCGGCGGACTAAAAGAGGAACAACGACTCTCCGAATGCAAAGGGCGACCAAGGTGACCATCACCGAAGGTGATAGTACTTGGAGAAAGATTAAAAGCTTGTAAGGCGAACAAATGTGGTACTCGACAATACACCGAATGTGAAAGGCATACTATGTTTTATTGATGTATGGGGTTTAGTATTGATTTAATGTAGTGGTATTGTGTTATGATCTATTTTGTTATTGTTCATACATGGATTTGGGCTAATTAGTATGGGGTTAATTTATGGGTTAATGTCTCAAACTTAATTCCTACTTACGATCTCTGATTAGTTCTCGAAAGAGATTGATTGGAGTGGGTAATTAGTTTGATACAAGCAATTTAGGTTTGATGTCTGTAATTTGCTTGAAAATAGAGATTATGGATCAGATCTATTTGCCCTATTTCTGCATCGAAAGAGAGAAGAGAGTAAGTGTAACACCTCAGATTTGAAAAAAAGGTAAAAATTACAAGTTTTATGGATCCGGTGCCAGTACAGACGGAACCACCGACGGTCCGTAGGTTAGACCACGTACCGTAAGTGGGGACCATCGTTGGCAAGCTCCTAATGATTTAGTTTGTGAATTCCCAGTACTCTTTGATGGTTCACCATGATGGTATGTCATTCAATGTATGAGTCGTAGATTAGTCCGTAGGTCTGTCTCAAACTTGGTGAAATTTTAGGATCAAAAGTTGGGACCCACGATTGAGGTGTACGATTCGTGATGTGCCATGAAACCATGACGCATTTGACGCTCAAAACTAAGGATTAATTCAAGAACTTGAGTGAGTTTATGTAGATTTGATGTGTTTGTTGATGCTTAGACAGGTTTACACTTGCGTGGGATAATTAGAAAAGAATCGTGAAAGAAATGCACTGAAGGAGCACCACGGAGCCCCAGACGAATGGTGGTCTTCATAACGAGCTGTCCTAAGGCTCGTGGAGTGGAAGAAGTGAAGAATGTCAACTGAGAAAATGCCTAAGTGATGACCACGACGTCCTTGACGGGCCATGGTCTCTTTCACGGATCGTCCTTAGCTCCGTGAGGATGGTCCAGTGATGAGACCTTGAGGATCTAGGTGTGGAATTAAGACCATGGGACCCTTGACAGGCCGTAGTAATGTTAATGGACCATTTGGTTGCCCGTGAAAGACACTAGGAAAATGAGTCTCACAATGTCTAAGTGTGAGACCACGACTGCCCTCACGGGATGTAATACCCCGAAAACTAGTAGGCTAAAGTAAAGCTTGACGTGAGGGTTAGAGTCGTAAATAACTCTTGGTACTCAATATATATGTTTTTGGGTTAGAACGTCAAGGTACGAATCCCCAAGGATCAACCAAGAGTCCTCGAGGAGGACCCAAAAATATGGCTCAAAACAGTCCACCTACGAGAGGGGAACTACAACTAGTAGGTGGACCCACGCCTGTGGGCGAGGGGTCGTGGGTCAAGACCCCAGAAAGTGAGTTGCAGGACCTAACCCACGGACCGCCAGCACGCCACGTGGGTCCATCCACGGACCGTGGCAGTGGGGTCGTGGGTGGTCACCTGAAACTGCTTTTTGGCAGTTGACTCTAGGGGTATTTTGGGGTTTTCCATTTTTAATTAATATTAAGAGATGTCATTTTAGCCTATTTTTAAACACCTATATAAGGCTTTTAGACCCTTAAACTAACTCATCCAAATCATTATTTCTAAATTCCCAAAAGAACTCACCTTCACCAAAAAAAGATTCTCTCACTAGAACTCAAGGAAGAAGAAGGAAGGAAGTTGGAGCCTAGGGTTTCGAAGAGGAAGGGTTTTCTTCTCAATTTTATGGGGATTCATTACCAAGGTATGGTAGCTCTTCATCCATGGATAGAATCCATCCATGGAGCCCCTTCAAAACCCCCAAATTTCAAGTTAGAAATCCCAAAAGTTGGGGTTTGACTTCAATCTCATGGATTCCGTTCAAATTAGTTTTTAATGATTGAATTATGTTTTATTATGGATAAATTGATGATTTTATATGGTTTTATGTTGAATTCCCCAAGAATCCCTGAATTCCCCTGTTTTCCCAAATTGGATCTCAAAGTGTGGGTATTGATTTATGCAAGTAGAATATTATATAGTTATGAATGTAGTGAATTGATTATTTGAATTATGTTATTATCTATGTCTTAAGTAGTGAATTCTAGATGTGTTGATTGAATATGGTCTTTTGATCCTTAAAGGGCAAAGTATGAGAATTAGGCATAATTATGAGATATATGTAAATACTAAGAAGGTAAGGCCTTGAGAGTGAAGCTAATATGTATGTTGAATTGTATATGGAATTATTGTTGAAGGTTTACCCACATGATCTATATTATGAATGTATGCATGTTCTCATAGAATCTATGTAAATACCATGAGTACACTTTGAGAGTGAAGTGTTAATGATTAGGTTGTTGTGGGCTGATTGAAAGGTTATTCTCATGAACTCTTAATGAACTTAATGTGAAAGATGTTCTCACATAGTAATGGTTCTAGGGTTGAAAGGATTTTCTCACCTAATTGAACCAAAGGCCAAAGATCCTTTATACCTAGATCATGGATGGTGATAGTTGCTCATGCATGGTCTAAAGCCTTATTCTAGTGAATTAACTTGGATTGATTGTCAAGGACATCTTTCCATGAAACTTGAGTCGAAGTAGAGACTTAATAACTATCTTGTGGGATTTAGGCCTAGCACCGAGTGGATATTGAAACGAGATGGAGGTTCCCACCTAGTTGAGTTCGGGCTTCCAAAATAAGAACTCTCACCTAGTAGAGTCCGGATTTCTCAAAGTATCTCTCATGAGATGGAAGCCTTCACCTAGTGGAGCTTGGGTTTCTAGTAGCAATCTATGTATCCTATAACTACGTTCCCCGTAGGAAGGTTAACTAGTGGATCCAAGTAAGCTAACCAACCAGTTCTACCTTAGGCAAGTGGACCAACCTTTGACGGTGTGGGTAACACCGAGAGGGATCATGTGATAGCTCACATGTTCTCATGTCGGTTAAGGTTATATCCCAACTACAACAAGATTAAGAATGAACTAAGATGTGCTTGAGGAAGCATCTCCTAGAATTCAAAACTAATGTACTAAGATGTGCTTGAAGAAGTATCTCCTAGAGTTCCAAACCTAATGAACTAATACATGCTTGAAGAAACACCTCTTAGAGTTCAAAATAATGATGAACTAAGATGTACTTGAGTAGTATCTCAAAGTATAAGGTAGGTAGTGAAGAACTAAGAATGTGCTTAAAGAAGTACTTCATAGTGTTTAAGAGTTTTAAGAGATGACAAACATGAGTGATGTCCTGAAAGTGGTACTTAGTATGGGTGAGGTTATGGGGTCTCATTCATGCCTTGCACAAGTATGCTTTGAGATTATTCATGAAGTGTTTCTCTAAGCTTTGTATCGACTTTGTTTATGAGTTTAAAGGCTTAGTTGATGATGATGACCAAAATGGGGTTTACTTAGCATGTGTGGGATTTATGGTGTCTTATCCATGCATTGCACAACTAGACTTTGAGGTTGTGTATGCAGTAGTTCTCTTATGCTACGATGATCTATATATGGGCTATATTTTTGAGTTATGATTTCCAACTATCTCTATGATGATGTTCAAACTTGGCATATAGCATGATTTATAATGTGATGTCCCTTTTTTGCATGTTTTCAAGGTTTTTATAATGGCTATCATACTTAGTGCATTTTTGTACTAACCCATATTTTCTTATACTTTTCCCAAGTGTAGGGTCCGGTTCTTTAGGCGGTCCCAATTTGGTTCAAGCTTGGATTCGACTATTCTCCTAGCTTGTGGTGAGTCCTCATGGTTTGAGGACGTCATTTCTAGCATTTTCTTTTCAGACTAAGTTATATGGGTTGTGTCCTTTTTATTTGAACTATTGTATTAGATGGCTATATTGAGACAAGTCTAGACTTCCGCTTGCTTTTATAAAATACTTCGATTGTATATATCATTTTTAATTACTTTATGTTATGATATGCTAAGTGGCTTGTGTTAGGCCTTTCGGGGTCTAGTACGCCATGTTACATCTAGGGTGTACCCATGGGTCGTGACACGGGCCGTGAAGTCCTTAATGAACCGTGCTGCTGTATGTGTAAAGTCCTGACAATTCAGTCCTACTTTGAGTAGGACTCTTTTTGGACAAATTATTTGAATTAATTAGGTTTAATTTTGGAATTACCTCATCATTGTATGAATGCAGTACAATTTTTCCTTATCTGTATTTTGGTTCTTATCGATTAATTTCGGATCAAGACTTGAAACTTTTGATTACTTTTTCGAATATCAAGCTTGCTTTGAATTTACAATGTTCGTAAGTGATTTCTTTTAATGTACTCTATATCTACTGTTGTTTATTTTGTTGAAATCATGTGTGGCTAAATATCATAACTAGGGTTGTGGGAACCATGATGATAATTTAAGTGTGGATTTGTAGAACAAGTAGAGTGCGATTGTTAGTTGCAAAACCTAATTCACGCTTTCATTATTTGTTCTTTCTAATGAGTGCACGCATTAGAACTTGCCTGTATCTACCACTTGTTCGAGAGAAAAGTGGTAGTTAAGAAAAAGCAGAATTAATTTGTTGATTTGGAGTAAAAATTCAAGTTCGAAAGAAGAGAATCTTACACCAAATATGCGAGGGTAAAAATTGACAACACGCTAAGACTGAGAGGAATAGAGTGAAAGTTATCTAATAAGAATGAGAAGTGTTAGATGAACCTAACTCCCTGGTAATTTGCAACAAAACAATCAAATAGACATTTGTTAATGATTCAACACTAGCTCATAAAGTCATGGGGAACACAATCATGGTTTTATTCATCAACTATCATGACCTTGATGTTAAGATCTTGTTCTTAGTGTTAACTTGAACGTCACAACTAAACCCCATTTCATATTTCGTAATTGTTTTCTATAGGAAATAGTAACTACAATTGAATAAAAGTGTCGATAAAATTATTTTTGTAAGTAAATTCTCTGTGGGATCGACCTCAAATCCAGTTGAGTTCTATAAATTGACATCGACTGTTTATACTTCTTAAGTGAAGTGTAAGTTTGGACGTGTCAAATTTTTGTGCCACTGTGGGGAATTTCAATTCAAAAATATTTTACTATCAATTATTCGGATTGTAGTTATATTTCCTAATTTTACGTCTTGTTCTTTGTCTGTGTCTTTGACAGATAAGTTCAATAGTGCATGGAAAATACCAGAAGTAAGGGTGGTCCATTGATTCCTTACGATCCAGAACTTAGAAAAACTATTCACAAGATGGTTAACACACAAGAACTTGAAGCTTAGAGGCAGAGACTAGGATTTGAGGTTGAGACCGCTGCTAGAGGTGCTAGCGGAACGCTGTGAATGAACCACTTAGGATGGTTCAGGAACATGAAGGAGTGGAAGAGATAACTCCTCCTCACCGACATCCATTAGCTCCAAGGGGTAGAGCTCAACAACCAACTCATATGGTGTTCGAAGAGAATGACTTAGACTTGGATGGGGCTGGAGCCACCGGAGAAATCGTGCTACTAGCATTACCTCCAAGTGTGAGATTCACAATTACCAATATAATGATTCAGCTGCTGAACTTGAAGGGAATGTTCAGAGGTGCAGCTGGTGATGATGCCAACCAACACTTGATGAACCTCTTAGTAATATTCAAATCATAGGAAATCCCTGGGGTAAGTCAAACTGCTATGAGGCTGAGGCTCTTTCTGTTGTCTCTAACTGGGGAGGTGACAAACTGGTTTAATGAACTGTCAGATGATTCAATCAGGACTTGGACCAAACTGAAGGAAGCATTTTTAGAATGGTTCTTTCCTAAATCAAAAGAACTGCAGATGAAGGACGAGATAAGTACACACAGGTAACAACTAGGGGAAACAATGTATGATACTTCGTGGAGATTCAACCAAAATCTAAAGAAGTGCCTGAACCATGGCCTTACTGAAAGGCATTTAAAACAAGCATTCTATAGATCACTTAATTTTGTCACTAAGCCTGTTGTTGATGCAGTGTCTGGAGGTTTATTAATGAGAAAGCCATACCCGAAAATTATGTTAATAATGGATAGGTCTTGAAGAACAATAGAGCATGGCACACTAGAGATGCTGAGGCCGGGGATCTTGGATTCACATTCGAACTTTCAGTTAAGCAGAAGAAGCGTGAAGAAGAAATGGACTAAGATATGGCCCGCATGAGGATTCAGATGTATCTGCTCACAAAACACATCATGTAAGGTCCAGAAAAGGTAAATGTTGTCGGTGCGTCATAGAGGTATGAAGATTAGAACATTGACTTAGATGATGAGGCCAAATACTTGACTAATCAGGGGGGTTTCTGAAATTATAACTTAGGAAACCAAAGATATAATTTGGGAAATCAAAGTCGGAGCTACCAAAGAGATGGGCAATATGAAAGGTCAGCAAACCGAGAGCAAGACAACTGGAAGAACATAGATGGGTACAGAAATGACTGCAGTGGGTATATGTGCCTCTAGGTAATAGAGATCAAGTAGGTCGTAGTTCCAGCGGGTCCAGAATGGAGGATATGTTAGCTAAGGTATTGCAAAAGGTTGACTTAACTGATGTAGGTGTAAAAGAGATGAAAAGTGATTTCTCCGGTATGAGTCAGTTGGTGGATTCTTACACAATGACCATCAAACAGTTAGAGCAACAATTGGGACAATTATCAACATTGCTAAATCCAAGAAAGAATGGTTCACTACCTAGTGACACTATTTAGAACCCCAAAAATGATGTGCATTGCATGACAATCACCACCAGAAGCAGTATGATCTTGAATGAATCAAAACCTAAAGGTATTGAGCAGGAACAGAGCTTCGGGAGATATGAGGAAGCAAATGTTGAAGCTGAAAATGCAAGTGATGCAGATGTGGCTTAACCAACAGAGAAGCTAGCTAAGGTAAAGGAAACAGAAGAAGAGGTAACTTTGCCTTTACAACAGATACCAAGACTGCCTCCTCCATTTCCTCAAAGGCTCAAGAAGAAAGCCGAAGATGGGAACTTCGCAAAGTTTATAGTCATGCTTAGGCAGTTGTCGGTAAACATCCCATTAGTAGAAGCTATTGAGCAGCTGCCAGGTTATGCTAATTTCATGAAGGACTTAGTCACAAAGAAGCGAGTCGTAAGTTTTGAGCCGACTGACAATGTCCATCATTGTAGCACCATTGCTACAAGATCCTTGGTGCAAAAAAAGAAGGACCCAGGTGCATTCAGTATCCTATGCACCATTGAAGCGTTTGAGTTCGCAAAGGCCCTATGTGATCTAGGGGCAAGCATCAATCTGATACCACTAGCGATATATAAGCAACTGGGTCTACGGTGTTCCAAAACCTACGACGATGAGGTTGATGACGGCAGATAGTTCAGTGAAGCGACCTATGGGTATTTTGTGCGACGTACTTGTAAAAGTGGACTATTTTATCTTTTCGACTAAATTTGTTATTCTAGATTGCGAAGTAGATTTTGAGGTTCACATAATTTTAGAAAGACCATTTTTGGCCATAGGTAGAGCTTTGATTGATGTTGAGAGTGAAAAGCTGAAATTCAAACTCAACCATGAAGAGGTGAAATTCAAAATATACAGGTCCATGAGGCAACCACATGATATGAGTGTGGTGTCTGTAATTGATGTCATTGATGAGGGTGATTTCAAAGCTGCGATTAAGGAAAGATTTGTTGTGGAGACACTGGCGACAGTGATAATGAATTTTTGAGAGGATCTCTGCGACGATTATGTGGAGACTCTAAATGCCCTGCAAGGCATGGGGTCACATTCATATGCGTCGAAGAAGTTAGACTTAGACTTGAAGAACATGGCAAGTCTTCCAGCAAAGCCGTCTATTAAGGAACCACCTGTACTTGAGCTGAAGCAGTTACCTAACCACCTAAGGTATGTATTTTTTGGGTACTAATAACACATTTCCAGTAATTTTGGTTGCAGATCTTAATGATATACAAGTGCAAGGCGTAGTCCAAGTCTTGACAAGGTTTAAAAGGGCAATTGGTTGGACTGTTGCTGACATCATTGGAATACCTTCGGGTATTTGCACCCTTAAAATCCAACTTGAGGAAGATTGTAGTCCGAGTATAGAGCACCAGATTAGGCTAAATCAACCAATGCAAGAGGTGATTAAAAAAGAGATTATTAAGTGGGTGGATGCAGGGGTGGTGTACCCCATTTCTGATTGTCTTTGGGTTAGCCCAGTGCAGTGTGTGCCCAAGAATAGTGGTATGACAGTGGTTGCGAATGCAAATAATAAGTTGATTCTGCAAAGACCAGTCACGGGTTGGCGAGTGTGCATGGATTACAGGAAGCTGAACAAGTGGACCTTGAAAGACCACTTTCCAATGCCATTCATAGATCAGATGCTTGATAGGTTGGCTGGTAAAGGTTGGTATTGCTTATTAGATGGATATTCTGGGTATAACCAGATATCTATTGTTCCAGAAGATCAAGAGAAAACCACTTTCACATGTACTTATGGTACCTTTGCGTTCAAACGCATGCCATTTGGATTATGTAATGCACCTGCAACTTTTCAGAGGTTTATGATGTCCATCTTCTCGAACATGGTAGAAGACACTTTGAAAGTGTTCATGGATAATTTCTCTGTGGTAGGTGACACATTTGATGATTGTTTGTTAAATCTTAGCAGGGCACTACAGAGATATGAGAAAGCTAACTTGGTGCTTAACTAGGAGAAGTACCACTTCATGGTCAAGGAAGGCATAGTCCTAGGCCACAAGGTATTGCAGAATGGACTGGAGGTAGACAATGCAAAGATCAAGGTAATTGAAAAGCTAACTCTACCTATTTGTGTAAAAGGAATTAAGAGTTTTTGGGTTATGTAGGATTCTATCGGTGATTAATCAAAGAATTCTCAAAAATTGCACACCTCTTGTGCAAGATATTGGAGAAAGAGGTGAAATTTGTCTTTGATGATGCGTGCATAAAAGCTTTTGAGTGTTTGAAATAAAAACTGGTCTCTACCCCAGTGATCATTGGCCTAGATTGGTCGAAACCATTTGAGGTAATGTGCGACACGAGTGGTACTGCTTTGGGAGTTGTGTTAGGGCAAAAGCTCAATAAGATCTTTCACTCGATATACTACTCTAGCAAGGACTGAATAGAGCACAACAGAATTACACTATCACTGAGCAAGTGCTACTTGCTGTATTGTATGCATTTAAAAAGTTCAGGTCATACTTGCTGGGTACTAGAGTGGTAGTTCACACTGACCATGCAGCACTGCGATACTTAATGACGAAGAAAGATCCAAAGCCAAGATTGATAAGATGGGTGCTGTTAGTTCAAGAATTTGATTTTGAAGTCAAAGATAGAAGAGATTGTGAAAATAAGGTAGTTGATCATCTGTCTAGGCTGGAGGTAGAGAAGAAATAAGAAGTTGAGTTAGACATTAATGACTCATTCCCAGATGAACATGTATTAGCTACCACTCTTGATCTCATTCCTTGGTTTGCTGACTTTGTTAATTGTCTTGTCAGTGATTTGATATCGGAAGGGTTGACATTTCAACAAAGGAAGAAATTCCTACATGATGTGGGTAGGTACTTCTGGGATGAACTGTATCTATACAGGATGTGTGCTGACAACATCATCTGGTGATGTGTACCTGAAGCTAAGATGCTGAGTATCTTAGAACCCTATCACTCCTCTCCGGTAGGTGGTCACCATGGGGGTGCACGGACTGCCCACAAGGTATTTCAGAGTGGATACTACTAGCTTACAATCCATCAAGATTCATTTTATTTGGTCAAGAGTTGTGATATATGTCAGCGGCAAGAACTATCTCTCGTCGTCATGAGCTACCAATGACACTGATTCTAGAGGTGGCTTTGTTTGATGTGTGGGGGATCGACTTCATAGGTCCATTTGTGAGCTCCTATGGGCAGAACATATACTCGTGGCATTAGACTATGTGTCCAAATGGTTTGAGGTGGTTACCTTGCCTGAAATGATGGTAAAAGTGTTGCTGGTTTTCTAAAGAAGAACATATTCTCAAGGTTTGGCACACCTAGAGCTATTATAAGTGATAGAGGCTCATACTTCTGTAATAAAGTGTTCAGTGCACTTTTGGCTAAATATGGGGTTAAACAACACAAAGTAGCAACACCGTATCATCCGCAAACAAGTGGTCAAGTAGAGGTGTCGAATCGGGAGATCAAAGCAATATTGGCGAAGATAGTGAATGCCAATAGAAGAGATTGCCCAAGGAAATTAGATGATGCTATGTGGACATATTAGACAGCTTTCAAGACACCCATTGGTATGTCTCCATATCAATTAGTGTTTGGAAAGGCATGCCATTTTCCAGTAGAGATGGAGCTTAAGGTTGTTTGGGCGCTGAAGAAGTTGAACTTAAGTTGGAATGAAACATCAAACCTAAGATTAGATCAGATAAATGAAATGGATGAATTCCGTTAGAGAGCTTATGAGAGGTCTGCATTGTATAAGGAAAGGATGAAGTTATATCGCAATAAGCACATTGAAAAGAGGACTTTCAGTCCCGGTGACTTGGTGCTACTTTTCAACTCAAGGCTTCGTCTATTTCCGGGGAAATTGAGATCCAAATGGTCTGGTCCATTCAAGGTAACTCAAGTATTTCAGTCGGGTGCGATTAAACTTGAGAATGCAAAAGGTGAGAGGTTAAAAGCCAATGGCCAGAGAATCAAAGCATACTTGACAGTCTCGTAAGAGTGAAAATAGTTGAGAAGTGCAAGCTTGATGAATTCTGAGTAATGAAGTACTTTGTGTCGCGTTGCGACCTGAATTTGTGCACTACATGAGAGGCAACCCATGATTGTAATTGTAATAGGTAGTTTAAATTTTAGTATGTTTTCATTGATTTTATAGTGTCATAGTGTGTGCATATGTGCAGGAAAGAGTTTAGGAAATTGGAGACAAGTTAAAAACTGGAAGTTTGTCACTCCAAACATGACGGAATGTGGTGCTCTTAATGAGCACCCTCATGGTCCATGAAACCAACATGCCACCAACAAGGGTTTACTGAAAAAGGAGCAAAAAGGGTTCACAATTGGGTTTACGGTCCGTTTGTGTCACGACCCAAGCCTAGGGCCTAGACGTGACCGGCGAATGGGGAACCCGAAGGTACCCCAAACAAGCCTCATAGCATATCATTACACATCCTAAGGTCGCGGAAGCAATTAAAATGACCATAAGCGATAAACATAATCAAAGGGAAATCGGGACTAAGGTAGCAAGAGAAAAAGAGAATGATACATAAATACCATAGATGAGTCAAGCTCAAGCATAATACACAACTTGTCCAACACCACCTCTAAACATGGGTACTTAGTGGGGGCCAAGACAAACTACTGGGCTCACCCTCATAGTCAATACATAATTAAAAAGGAAAAGTCTTATACATAGCAAGAGATCACAAGCAACATCCCCGAAATGGAGGACTCACCAATAAGCTCGATAGAAAAATCGTATTAGCCACGCGGAGGAGGAGGGTTAGGCGGTGCTCCGATCCCTACATGGTGACATCATGTAGGCATAGAGTATGCATTAGTACGTTTGAATGTACTAAGTATATGGGATGCAATACAATGCAACAATAGATGAACATCATAGGCAAAATGCATAATCATACCCGATAGATAGCATA
>JAJOOR010035075.1:0-15484 GCA_036250505.1 Solanum acaule | reverse complement strand
GGTTAGACCCATTCCCCACTCAATTTGACCCCCTGAATAAGAATATGAAGTCGAATTTCCGAAATCATGCATGGATTTTGAGATATATGGAAATTACAATTATAGGTGTTTCCGAAGCACATTTTCGGGCATTTTTGGGGTCGTTTCACCAAGGCATTTGTTCTAAAGATTCTATCAACGGGACATTTATGGACAGTTTCTCCGACATAACTATGAACCTGGGATATTTTCCCTCTTTAGACTTTTTCACCAACCTTTGTAGGAAGGGAGGTGGAGGTCTAGGCAAAGGAATAACTTTTTTTGTCACCTCAGCTTCCTTTAATGCATTAACTTTTGGCTCCTCAGTAACCTCAACTTCATGCTCACCCTTCTCGGTTACACTTTCCACCTCAGTTGGCATGGAGTTTTATAGTCTGTTTTCCTTCGCGAGTAGTCACTACTATGCAATGACCATCGTTTTTCAGATTCTAGATGGTGTTTCTAGGAAGTGCTCCTAGCTGTCTTGGGTTCACAACTTACCAAACTACTGCTCAAGTTGATTAATTGATACTTCAAGGGCATCCACTATTTGACCGATACCAGATAAGTCACTTCGCTTCTCCTTCGGAGTGTCATCAGTAGTATCAAATGTCTTCATCATCTTTAGCATCATATCTTCAGTGTGAGTCATGCCTGATCCAGCCTTTCTATTACCAAGTGGAACATAGGGTCAACTCTTGTCATTCCAGTTTCCATAACTATTTCGGTTGTAGTTGTTGTCACGATTGAAGTTCCTATCACGGACATAGTTCCCATCACGATTGTAGTTGTCATAGTTCCGACCTTCATTTCCTTGACCTTGGCGCCAATTTTCTGAGTTGGATCCCTTGGGCGATAGTCCGAAAACCCTCTGTCTGATCATTTACCAAATTCGCATCTTCCTTATAATATTACTCATTAACCGGCGGTGCTCTAGGTTAGTAGTTCACAACATTCACTTTCTCTGCACTTCCACTCACATGCTTTAATACCAAGAAAATATTTGTCCTCATCTTGACCATCTTTTCACGAATATCATCATTTGATTGACTTGGTGTAGTTTGGACCGCAAAAGTGCTTCTACCAGTATTTGCCTTTTAGTGTTCCATGCATTATTGTTCTTGGAGATCCTCTCAAGTTTCTCAGCAATCTCCTCAAAGGTGCATTCCCCATAAGATCCTCCCGCGATAGTATCTAGCACAGCCTTTCCATTGTCTTCCTGTCCTTTATATATGTACTCTTTCAGTGACTCATCATCTATGCGGTGGTTTGTCACACTCCTCATGTATCTAGTGAATCTTTCCCACAAACTACTTACCGACTCTCCGGGCTGTCCCATAAAGTTATTTAGTTTATCATTGAGATTCAACTACTTCGACACTAGAAAATATCTCACCATGAACACCTTGTGCAAGTGGTCCCATTTATATATTGAATTGTATGGCAGCTCAGAAAACCACATAGCAGGATCTCCTGTCAATGAGAGTGGGAATACTCTCAAGCCTATTATGTCCCTGTCTAAGTCTGGTCGTCCCACACTACTCATACATACACTCTTCAATTTAGTCATGTGAGCATACCGGTTGACTCCACGATTCATAGTCAATATTGTAGTTATCACGAACTCTCGGTATTGGCTAGTTTTGCACCCTTTTCTGCATTTTCGATTAGATGGCCACCCTAAAACTGAGCAAGCACATTCACGACTCTAGGAGGTTGCAAACCAACTCCATCCCCTTAACCCTCTCCACTTGGATCATTGTGTCCTTTGAGATTTAAGCCTCTTCTAGCCATTCTTCTCAAAGTTCTTTATAGTTTCGGATCATAGAGAGTCAAGGGATTACTTTAACTCCGTGTACTTGGCATACACTAGAGTATCAACCTATAGAAAGTAAAAATAAAACAAAACATAAAGTTAGGAAATACTTGACCAAGGTTCAATAATAAAGTTAGTCTAATCTAGAAGTCGTACTCCCGGGCAGCGGTGCCTAAATTTGATACGCCCAAATTACACCACCCGAAAGAACTATAAGTAGTCGTTGTCAAATAAAGAACCTAACTTTTAGGTTAGGGTCGATCCTATGAGGAATATGGTTCAAACATAGTCTAAGTGACAATTATCTACGTTTAGTCAAATAGTTTTCGAGAAAAGTAACAAAAAATGGGGCCGGGGGGAGGGGGGTTTGTAACTAAAAATAAAATTTGGTTGGTTTGTATCACTAAGTAACAAGTAAGCGGTACTTGCAGTTTGAGATATCAATATGAGATGAAAACTAGGGTATAAGTGTTCCCCACAAGCTCTTAACACAGTATTCCTAATAATAGTAACTCGATCCTAGTGTTAACATGCAAGGTTGATAAATTAGGTATCCCTAAGTGATTAGTCCTCTAAATAGGGAATTTCACCACTCAACTTGGTCCATCTACGGGTGTGCTCTTTATTAACCCTTACCTTTAATCCCGGATTAGCCCTCGCATCACAATGATTAAGGTCAGACTATTAGTTAATGGATAAACTCAACTAAATCTCCATTGTTCAATCCTTTTCTCATTAATTACATCGCTGGTTCGACAAGTAGGAATGAGATGAGTTCTAACGTTGCGCGTCACTAGAAAGCATTCTAAGTGAAAGGATTAACAATACATGCTCACACTATTCTTGAATTACTTAGCTATTAGTCATACATTCTTAATTGCTCATGGTTCCCACAACCCTAGTTGTGGATTTCGCTACTCATGCTTGAGAATTCACAATTCATATTTGAGTTACTAAGATGAATCATGAACTTACAATCACAATAGATGAATATTGTAATCTTCAATTGAAAACCAAAAGGAAATTGCATAAAACGAACTTCAAGACTTAAATTGCTAAAGTACTTGCAAAATAATCCTAAAAGCCAAAAACAATAATCTCCAATAGGGACTAACTCCAAAAAATGTAAATTACAACCCATATTTAATGTCGCAAAATCCTAAAATAAGTAGGAAAAGGAAATAACAAAATTTTCGTTTAGACGTAGTTTCGATCAATGACATGAACGACGGACTGTTGATAAACCTACGGTTCGTGGTTCACCTCCGTGGGTCAGCAGTTGGCCAAAAATTAAAGACCATCAAATGACGGTTGGCATCTACGATCCATTGATTAGACTACGGTCCGTCTTGTTCTTCCGTGGTTCAACTACTTGACCTTCAACTCTCTGAATCAAACGTCGGCCATCAATCGATGGTTCGTCACTCAAACTACAGGGCGTCATTTGCCTCCACGATTCCACACTTGGTTATACTTCCTTGAACTCACATCTACATCTCTCCACCTATGGCCTATCAACTGGATGATGATCCGTGGTTAGACTTCGTCAACTGCTACTTCTGCCTTTTTAGCTCTTTTTTCACTCAATTGCTCCAAACCTATTTCCTGCAAAAATTACATTAAAACACTATCATATCATATAACAAAATTCCAAAGAATCACATAAAATTCATGTGAAATTCAACAAAAATACCATAAACTCATGTTATATCATGAAGCACGCCACATTTATGAATGAGAGGCTGCAAGATGATTATGAAATTTCACTTCTTTCATTACTCTCAAGTCGTGCGATAGAGTTCAACTCTATAAGGTCTCTCTCATAATCCTTATCTGATTATCTACAAGATATGGCTACTCGAAGAGCTTATGCTACAAGGAATGTGAGGCAGAATGCTAAACATGAACTAACCACCCGGCGTGTCTCCGACTGGGTTTGCGAAGACTACTAATATCACCAAAGGGCCGCGAACTGGACGGTTTTTAAAAGGCCAAAGGTTTAAAATCTCAAACTCTTTCACATTCCCTCACTTTTAACTTCAAAAAATCACACCCGCACTTTAGTCTTTCTTTATTCTTGCATTTTATCGCTTTTTGGTCATGGATCTTATGTTCGGAGTTGGAATTCTTTGTTGCCTAGCATTACCAAATCCTAATTTGGTATTAAAGGTTGGTTTTTTCAAACCTCGAACTCTTAAATAGTTTTTAAACTCAAATGCAATTGTTTAATTCTTATTGATGTGTGTTGGGTCTCTCTGAAATCATAAATGTTTGCTAGTTGCCTTTCGTATTCTTGTAATTGTGCTAAAATTGTATAAATGGTTGATTTTCCAAATTTCGTGTTTTTAAATTGATCATAAACTTGTGGGTTGCGTTAAATTTTTGTTGGGTCTAGTCGGATGAAGTCTTAGTGATCCAAATTGTTCTAAATGACGTGATTTTCCCAATGATGGAGCGTTTGACGTCATTCTTAGGGACTTAAGTCGTCAAATAGCCAATTTTGGCCAAACCAAGGGAAGTCTGAGTACCCCGTGGCATGGGTCATATGGGTCTGGGTTTAATTGAGTTTGTATGCTTTTTGGTTTTTTTTCGAGGGCTACAGGTTTGATTTTAGGAGTTGGGGTTGAAAATTAACACGTTGGGCAGTTTGGCAAGCTGGGTTGAGCTCATCGAAGTCCCCCTAGATCGCCTTTAATTTCATGCTTTTGTAGGATTTGGTTCTGTAACTTTCGGCGAGAAGCTTGAGCTCGCCGAGTTCACTCGGTGACTTGCCGAAAGTCTACCTTGATCGCCCTTTCTGCGCCCCTAATCCCTAAAACATACTGTAACTTTTGGCGGGCTACTCTGAGCTCGCCGAGTCGTGTCTGCAATTCGCTGAATGGCCCTTCCTATCGCCGAAATGCTATTTTTCTAGAATTATTTTGAGCCAGTCCCTTTGGCAAGCCCCATATGGCTCGCCTAAGTGACTCGGTGACTCGGCGACTCGCCGATCGGTTTGGCGAGTCTGTCTTCAACTTGATTTCTACAACTTTTCTTAGATTGTTTCTAATGTTTTTTTTATGTATATTGCAGATATGGCTTGGACCAACTTGAGCGATAGTGGTATTCCGCCCCGAAAAAGAGCACGGGGAATTGTTATCAATGATGGAGAAGCTACTCCTTCTAAAAAAGGGCAAACAAGCACCTCCAAAAGGAGGCAAAAGAAAGGGCAAAGTGCCCACAACTGAGATACTGGAGTAAAACTCCGGTAGTGTTGGGGAGTCCTTTGATTCCTAGGTTGCATTGTCTGAGCCTGAGGATGACCAACCTTTTGAATCCCGGCAAGTTGAGATTCGTTCCAAAGTTCGTAAAGGTTCGTCTAGGGCCCCGGAGTCTACCCCCTCTGTTGTTGATACAGTGCCAGCTTCGGCACAGACGGTGGTTCCAGCACCACCAATTCAAGGTCCTCCTCCCCGGCTACTCAACAGATTAAAAGCTGAGGGATTGAGGATAATTCTCGAGGAAAAGTTGCTTTCCACAGAGGGCCTAGTGGGCAGATATTCTATGGTGATGGACACACTCCACTACCATCACTTTGACATCTTCACCAATCCCCGAGGCCCGTATACCCCCACCTGGGTTCGTGAGTTCTACAGTGCGTATGGTGAATTAGTTCCCAAGGGAAGAATAAGGCCAGTGCCTTCAGACCGGTGAAGTCCATAGTGGTATGAGGGAAAGAAGTGGGGTGCAACAACAATCACATCAATGCCGCACTAGACAGAGCCACAGGGTTTGAGCGTGAGTATGAGGGGATAACTACGGTACAAGCCCTGGATGAACTGAAGGGCTGGCTTGCTCCCCTGATTTCCAACACCACCCGAGGAGGATTGAGGTAGGAGCTCTGATCGAGAAAAAGGATTTGAATGTAGTTGCGCGGTATTGGTTTGGATTCATCAACAGCTCTATAATGCCCTCACAGAATGAGTCCATCATCCGCCACCCTAAGGCAGCTTATCTAAGATCTATCATTGCACACAAGTGGCTAAACTTGGGACTCAACATTGAGCAGGAGATGTCCATGAGGGCAAAATAGCGCCAGACATCCCTTTCCTTCTCAGTCCTGATTACAGAGCTATGTCGGTGAGCTGGAATTCGTCGTGATGAGAAGAGGGACATAGATTTTACCCCCATATCTTCCACAGATATCCGACGCATAGAGGCTAAGTACATTCAAGAGGAGGCAGATAGGAGGAGAGCAACTCCGGTGGATGCATCCCCGGAGGTTGATGTTGATTCTATACCTGCAGAGGCATCTTTGCCTACTCCAGCCTCCAAGCCTTCAGGTACACTCGCTTCCACTTCTTCTCAGGTTCATGGTTCTTCTTCTACTCCCCAGCCTACCAGGACCACCCAAGCCATGCTCCTCAAGATGGGGCATCTAGTCCATTCTGTCAATCTGCGAGCTACCCGGCTAGAGGCTGAGGTGTCCTGGATTATTGAGCGAGCCATCTTAGTTGCATTGACACCTTACCGGACATATATTGATCCTCTCACAGTGAGAGTAGAGACTTGTGAAAGTCGACAGGGAGTTACTTTAGAGGTGATGGATTTGAAAGTCGAGGTTGCAGATTTGAGAAAGGTTGTGGACTATCTGAAGTCCACAGACTTCACTTCCCTCTTTGAGTCAGTTAAGGATCGGGATGCTCCGGCTAGTTCTGAGATGCCTTCGGCCACCACTAGAGATGTGTCTATGGATGATGGGGTAGATGATGAGTCAAAGGCTGAGACAAATGAGGAGCAGATGGATGCTCAGGAGGCGACTATCTATGGAGACCTACCGGATTTAGAGGAGACGATTATACAGTCGGTCATTCAGACATCACTGGTAGAGATGTCCATGGGAGGCTCTAATGGAGCCAGTGTTAATGTTATACCAAGCATTGATGCCCAGGATCAGAGTGTTGCACAGGGCATTGATGCCCCAACAGATGGAGCGTATGTGTAGACATAACCTTTCTTTACCTCCCTCTCTGTCATTTTTATTGACTTTTGTTTATTTGTGTTGCATTTGAGGACAACTACCTTTTTATTTGTGGTGGGTGAGTTATTTCCATACCTACCTCTTGTGATTATATTTTGTATATATTGGGCTTTAGTGTTTTGAATTGTGTGTTGATATTGTTTTGTGGATGTTTAAGCTTATGGCTCCTAGTTTTGAATAGAAATGGTTTTGACCTATCTAAAAAAATTTGACACCTTGTTGTGTTTGAATGTGGTTGTTCTTGTGCAAATTTGAGTATCGGTTATGATCAATACCGATGACTTGAATAGTACTACTAATCGAAAAAAATGAATGTACAGCTACGATGAGGCCAAATGAAGTTGCATAGACAATATGTAGACTTTTAGCATCTCGTTGTGACTAGCCAGTTATCGAATGGAGTCTCTTGTGATGAACATTGCACACTAGCGAAAGTGTGGAGTCTCATTTGATATTGGTATCAATGCCTTGTGTGATGAGCTTACCGTGAACCTTGTGCGATGACACCTAGAATTTGCCCCATTGGTCCGGTTGACTAAGTGATGCAAGCTCTTGAAATGATTTTAGGCAGCAATTTTGAAGAGTGAAACAATTTGACAATATACCTCTTTTGTGGCCAACCTTGTGAGATGTGTGAACTTTGCTTGAACCCCCTTTGAGCCTTATCCTTTTCTTGTAAGGAACTTGATGCAATTGAGACCTCTTTTTATCCATTCACCCATAATCCTCATGAAGTGTTGTTTGTTTGAATAGCCAACTTAGGCCAAAAGCCTAAGTTGGGGGTGTGCTGAAAAGAGAAGGTAAATCAAGAAGTGTGAAGAAGTCCCCCTTTATTTATGGTCTTGAAAAAGATGGAACCCCTCCATATAAAAAAAGAGAAATAAAACAAGAAAGCAAAGGAAAAAGAATGAAATTGTTGTGAAATAAATTTGTTAAAGTTGCAAAAGAAATGGGGTTTTCGGTAATCCATCTAAATGACCATATGTTTACCCTCAGCCACGTTACAGGCCTTGAAAAGACCTTTTTGATCTTGAGTGAGCCGAAACGAATGTTTTTTGGAAAATAAGGGCAAACCTATAGGTGAAGTCATGCATGTGTTCATCTTTGTGAGTCAGAGAGTTTTATGTGATTCCGTAACTATAAATTGTTGAAGAATTGTGTGTGAATATGGAATCATCTTTGTTGTGAGGGCATTTGAGTACCTTTGTTGAGCTTGAACTTGCATTTGAAGCAAGTATTGTGAACTTGAGCATCTTTGATAGGTGAGTCACAACTTGAATCTTTGAATGCACAAATGATCCTTGCATGAGTAAGTTGATTCTTGTTGTGTGCATTCATGATTGAGTCTTTCGTAGCACTGTTTAAGACATCATTTTAGAACTGCTGAACTTGAGTTTTACTTAAGGATAAGCAAAAGTTTAAGTTGGGGGTGTTGATGAGTCCAAGATTTGGACTCATTTAGAGCTTTGTTTATATAGATTTAGTGTCCTCAACTGCTTATTTTGTACCAATAACTGATGTAAAACCCTTGATTTTTAGGTATATTAATTGAGGAACAAAACCGGCTGAAGAAATGAAGATGAGTGAGCCTAAGGATCGCCAAGATCACTCGGCGTGTCGCCGAGTGGCTCATCATACCGCCTAAAGTTTTAGTGTGCCAAGCCCTGAAGGAAAGAACAAAGTTGGCGATAAAAATGAGCAGTCGACGGATCACCGAGTATTTCCGCGATGCATTGCTAGATTTCCCAAAGTTATAGACCTTAAGGATACTGAATGCCAAGGCAAAAGGGTGATGAAAGTGACCAAAGAGTGGCTCGTTGAGTGGTTTGGTGAGCCCGACTTACTTCGCCGAATGAGCTTTTGCAGCATATTTTTGCCGACTATAAATACATTTTTGAACATTTAGTTTAGTATCAAATAATCTTTAGAACAAATTACTATCAAGTTTTAAGCATCTAGAGACATTTTTCTCTAGTTTTTCCTTAGCATTGAAGGATTGAAGAAATTCACTTTTGGGAATTTGGAAGTGGGTCTTTGAGAATCATCAATTTGGAGCATTGTAAGGACGAAATCTCTCTTACCCAATTGATGGTAAATCAATTTGGTAACAGTTTTTATCTTTTTTATTATTTCTAGCTAAAACCCCAATTCTTGGGGTGTGATTATGTGATTATGGGCTGATTTAGCTTATGGGTATTGTTAATTGTTAGTTTAAATGCAATTTAAAAGTAAGTTCAATCGTTAATTGTGGTTTAACTTAAAAATTGTAATTGCAAATGCAGTTCTACCTTTGTGTTTTTGGCTTGCTCGGAGAGAGGTCTTAGAACTAAAATTATTGATTGATGGTTTGTGGGTATTGGGTTGACTTGGGTTCAGCTCGAGAGAGTGAATCCTAAACCCAATCCCACACATTCATCTCAAGAGAGTGAATGGATTAAGGTGTGGGTTGCTCTTATTTTGCATGCTTGTTGATGTTCGAGAGAAATCGACTTGATTTGGGGTAAATTGTTCAAGAGAAAATTTACCTCCACTATAACCTAGCCTACTCACTAATATCTAGCTATTTTCTAATAGTTGCAATTACCCATATGTCTACATTAGCCAATAATCAATCACATCCCAAGAACCCGTCTCCTTATTGTTATTTCATATTGTGTGTGACTGTTTGTAGTTGATAGTCAAAACCAAAACCCCTATTTGACATTCGTGTCACCCCCTGATTTGAATGATATCTTTATTCGATAATTTTTATTCATACTACTGATTTGATCGCATTCTTACTTCCCAATTGAATCTGAAACACGTACCGCTCCCTATGGGATTCGACCCCGACTCATTTAGTTGGCTTATAAACTGATTAACGGTCGTTGATGCTTAGAATTGGATGAAGTTTCTTTCAAACGTTATTAATTAGACAAACCAATTAGTTGAGGGTGCTTTTTCAGAGACCGAGGTCGATATGATATCCTGATATCCTCATCTCTTTCCTTCTACCAATATTCTAGCCTTAGGTAATGGGTTCCTCATGGTTTCCTCTTTGTTCGGTGTCATGTATCTTAAATGATTCAATGAATTCCTTATTATGCATGTTCATGAAAAGTTTAAGTTTTGAGAATATGAGTCAATTTGATTGATTTCTACATGTTTATGTGCATTAGAGTATGAGTTGCATATACACTTCATGATGAGATGATTGAACATGGTTTTAGCTCAGAGATGGAATTTTCCTCCTTGTATATGAGTAATCTTGAAATTTCATGTATATTGAGTGCTAGGTCTAGTTCTTATCTTCCTTATGATGTTTTAAGTGTGTTTTAGCTGGAAGTTGATATTTCCTCCTTGGATATGTGCAATTATGTGATTGCATGCATGATGGGTTGATAGTCTTATGTCTTTTCTTTCATAAGATGATTAGAATCCCATTAGTGGATGAATGTTCCCAAGGGTGAGATAATGTAACACCTCGGAATCTAGTAGACTAAGTAAGGGATTAAGTGGTAAGTAACAAGCTAAGTATCCCAGAAGAGCCGTGAAGGGCATCACGACGTGTGTTGTAGCCCGTGGTAGCTCACAATAACAAGACAAGAAATGCTCCCTTCCCACGAGCACCTAGACGGCTCATGGTGGGCACCACGGTGTGTGGCGATGGTCGTGGTGAGGGAGACAGTAGCTACCTTAGAAGTGGCCATTCACAAGAGCCACTTGACGGCTCGTAGAAGCCAAGACTGGTCGTGGGAAGGATCGTGAGGTGAGTGGGGTTTTTGGGGAGTTTGCCAAGCCACTGTTCAAGGATCACGGCTGCCACAATAGGCTGTGAAGTCCTTGACATCTCGTGGTGTCTAGTGTATGGGTAAGTCAGCTGTAAGTTTGAGGACAGTTGGGTCTTTTCCAGATTTCTTTAAAACAATACTTTGTCGTTTTACACATGCCTCGGGCCCCTATATAAGTGATTTTAACCCCAAATTCAAGTAATTATCTTGAATTCACCAAAAGAAATCAAGTTCTTCCTCTCCAAAATATTTCTATCTCTAGAAACTTGAAGAAGAAGGGTTCAACCTAGGGTTTCAAAGAAAGTATCCAATTCCACTGTTGAAGGCAAGCCTTTTGCATTTAGGTATGATAGTTTTCATCCATGGATTGCTTCCATTCATGGAGTTACCAAATTCTCCTATTTTCAAAGTTAGAAATCCCCAATCTAGTTTGGGTTTTCTTCAATTGCCATGGGTTCTCTTGATTATTGATTTAAATGATTGACACCTAATTTCTTATGCATGAATTGATGAAATACTATGATTTTATGATGTCTCCCCTATGAACCTATGAATCCCTATGTTTTTTCCAAGTTATGAGCATATAATGTGGGTCGTGCATTATGAAAGAAGAGTTTTATGAAATCAAGCATGAATTGACAGAATTACATCAACCTATGATGAAATACATGTGTTACCCATGTTTTCTAAATGATGATGATTGAAAGTGGGTTTTGAACGGTGAATTATGGAATTATGCATGTTCTTATGAAATCTATGAAAATGTTTAAGGATGCTTTGAGAATGAAGAATCAATGATGATGTTGTTTTTGTGTTGTTGAAAGGATTTCTCATAAACACATAAAGGTATGATTGTGAAAGGTTTTCTCACATAGTAAGGATTCTAAGGTTGAAAGATCTTCTCACCTAAATAATCAAAGATAAAGAGCTATCATAGTGAAACCTAGCTTTGATTTGTTATTGAATGATACCTTTCCATGGATAATGACTTAGATTGGATGGGCAAGATGACGTGCCCTTCCATGTATAATAAGAACAAGTAACAATATGACTATTACATGGGATTTATGCTTAGCACATAGAGGATATTGAGATGGAAGCTCTCTTGTTAGTAGAGTTTGGATTTCTAGAAGCAATCTCCTTATACCTTACCTATGTGACCCTATTGGATGATTGTCTAGATAGACATTATCTAGTGGATCCACTTAGGATAGAAGTTAATTGTTCTATCTTGGCAAGTAGGACAACCCTTTTCAGTATGGGAGACACCGGGGTATCATGTTATAGCTCACATGATCTCTATGTTGGTTAAGGCTACTTCCCACAATAATAATGAACTAAGGTTACTTCAAGAAGTATCTCACATGTGTTCAAAGGTTGTAAATGATGTTAGCTTGCATTTACCATGTTTTATGACTTATGTTTTCTAACATTTTTATATCATGTTTTAGCTTGGTCATTGCATGTCATGAAATGTCCTCTTTTAGCATGATTTAAATATTTTATGCATAGCTATCATACTTGGCACGTTGTTTTGTACTAACACATACTCTTGCCTACAATTCCCCAAATGTACAGTCCGACAATCAGGGTTCTCATATTTGTGGCTAGTGGTTGATTGTGAGGTTTTTGAACTTTGGTGAGGCCTCATTCTTTGAGGACGGACTTTCATTGTTCCTAGTTTCTTTCTTATTTTCAGTTTTGGACATGATGTATGGGCTACGACTAATTTCATTCTATTGTATTAAATGGCTATTAAGACAAAGTTTTTAGACTTCCGCTTTACTTTTATAAAACATTTGGACTTGAAATGTTGTCTTTAACTCTTTTTCTATTTCTTATGTTATGAATGCTAAGTGGCTAATATGTGGTCCCTCGGGGTTCTATACGCCATGTTACATCTAGGGTGTATCGTTGGGTCGTGACATGCAACCAATGAGGTATGGTAATAAGGAAAGAAGAGTGTAGTTGAGGAGTGTTGCTAAGCTTAACAGCTAGCAGTCACATTACCCCGGGTAAAGTAATTCTATTCTTACTTCAAGCGTAGACTACCTTTGTTTCAGATAATGTAACTTCATAGAGAGAGTGACTATGTTCACAACAATACCGTTCTTGACTTAGGTGCTACAGGAAGTCCCAACTCTTGGTATGAATCAGTTCAGCCTATGTAAGTAGGCAAGTTGTGAGTCAGGAGAGATAGTAAGGGTAACACTGTTCCATACCAACTCTAGTCTTCATTCGAGGACGAATGATCCCAAGGGGGAGATGATGTAACAACCCAAAAAATTTTGAGCTAAGACTTGAACTATTCTTCGTTGTGAGTAATCTTTTACCGAGGAATTTAAATTTTCTTAAGTGTTAAAGTCACTAGATGTAGCACCTTGAGTTCCAAAAAGAACTCTGGAAAGAAATTCATTCATGTCATTCATAAGTTCTTTTAAATGTTGGGTCAACTTCAAACGACCATAACTTTTATCACATAATGAGTTAGGTGGCCCATAATGTATCAAATTGAAGTTCTTTGAGTCCTCTTTCCAATGCCACCGAGTTTTTTATAATGCGAGGTTGGATGAGGGAGATTAGACCGTTTGAGTGCAGCCTCTCTAGATAGGGCCTTTTCACCCAAACTAAGGAGAGGTATTTTAGTATTTTGCTTACCCCCACTTATTCTAGCGTGAATTACACCCAATTTAGGGTATAAACTGATTAGAATCAGTTTCATTCATCCCCGCAACGTTTAGGGCTTTAGAGGGAGGTTCAAGAGGAGAAAAAGTTGAAGGTTTCAAGTGTTCATCCAAGATTTTGCCAAAAAACTAGTTTTTTGAGGTATGTAAGTTTTCAGAGTGATGGGTTAGTTCACCCTAACTCCAATCATGAGTTTCTTTATCAAATTCATCCATGAAATTTATGTATTGAAATTTTTTATTAGTTTTCCTAAAGTTTCATTCTTCAATCTTTATTTTTGGAGTTTGATGACTTCTTGAAGAGAGGTTTGAGTTTGAGGTTTGTTCTCAAAGAGATTCTAGTAGGTTTTAATTTACTTATGTTGGGTATACAAATCTAAGAGAGTTTTGAAGAAATCAATCAATTCTAGGTGAATTAGGGAAAAATTTGAGAAGAAAAATTTATTATAACATTCTGGGGAAGGGGTGGCACGACGCGCCAGGAGGGCTGGCGTGCCATGCCTGCAGTGCACGTGTAATCGACTGTAGGCTATGTAGGGATGGCGTCTTGCGCCAGGGTCGCCTTCCACCATTCATTTTCCGTCGTTCGTTCCGTTTGAGTTCTTATAAAACATATCTTCACTCTCTTCTTGATTTTACCATCCAAATTACATCAAATCATCAAGAAATCCTAGATATCATAAACATGATCCTTTAAATCATAATTCAAATTCGAGGTAGAGTTAAGAGTAAAGTTTGAGCAAGTCCCTTTGAGTCTTTTCGAGGAGTCTTTTACAATTACTTGTAATTTATTTCAAGACTCGAGTAAGTGAGTATGAGGATGATAAGAGTGTATTCATGAGTCTACATTATTATTGAGATCCCTGAGTCGAGTTGTTCATGCCTAAAGCTCCGCATGAACTCCATAAATTGAGTATCCTTGAGAAGAGTAGTATCTTCGAGTTCTTGAGTATTGAGTTCTTAATCCCTTTGAGATTATATTCCTAATTATTGTACTACCATATCTTATACATGAAGGTCCTTGAGTTGAGTTGTCATGCCCATAATTCCACATGAACCCTATGAGTCGAACAATCTTGAAATAATTAGTATCATTGAGTCCTTGAGTTTTGGAGGTTTTGAGTTCCGAGTATTGAGTACTATATATGGTTATTGAATACCTTGACTTGAGTCATGCACGTTCATAATTCGGTATGAACCCTATTTTGCGAAGTCTTTTTGCAAACTTTTAAAACTTGTTTTAAGACTTGAGTACTTGAGTATGAGGATGAGGAGAGTTGAGTTCATGTTTCAAAAATGAATATAAGGGAACTAAGTATTCCCAAGAGTAAATTTTTTTACATTTAAGATGAGAGGAAACTTTGATTTCCAAATGAGTCCATGAGGAGTTTTGAGTACTATCTTCTCTAAGAGAACCCCTTTTGAGTAATAATCTCAAAGTTTGAGGATGAGAAAATGTTTTCAAAAATATGAGCATGAGATATATTATTGGGAGTAGTATTGAGCACCGATATGGTGACGAGTTCAGACAACTCAGTGTTCTCATAAACCATGTATGCCAACATGGGTAAAGGGTCATACTGTTTAGATGATTCCTTATTGCTTTTTTAAGCGTAGCTTAGTGGATCCACTTAGTTGAGGATGTCTTATACTCCGGCAAGGTATAGGACAGTTCTAGAAGCGTGGGTGAGACGTTGTTTCATCACATAGCTCATAGTGATATTGTCGGTTAAAGAATATCCCAAATATGAGTTATTATTGTATTATTACATATAATTGAGTTATTATCTATTGTTTTAAAAGTTTTCCATATTGCATCTTTTATCACTACTAGAAAACACGCCTGTAGCAACAATTATTTAGCAACAACTAAATATGCGTTGCAATAGACAGTAATTCGCAATGGTTATAACCTTTGCAATAGACAAATGGACCTAATGAAACACTTTAAGAAGTAAATCGTTGCATTATTGCGACAATCGTTGCCATAGTATCTTTTATTGCAACGATTCCTACAAACTGTTGCCTTAGGTACTCTATGGCAACGGTTCCGCCAAACTCTTTCCCTCAATTATTTCCCTCCACTAATTTTACTACACCCGCCAAAAGAGTTTTTTTTTTTTTTAATATTAATTGTAAAAATAAAATAAAAGGTAAAGTATCACTAGGTTAATTT
>JAJOOR010035074.1:0-14213 GCA_036250505.1 Solanum acaule | reverse complement strand
CAACACTCTAAGGTACATCTAGACATCCCGAACTCATCCATAAACATGTGATCATATACCTTGAATCCATAATCCAATTCAAGGCGAGTTAGGATCAAAGTCAAGTGAAGTTAGAGTCAAGTCTAGAAGTTAAGAAACAAGTCAAGCAAGTTTTTAAAGTTTTCCAAGAGTCTTCATTGAACGTTTTAACTTCATTTTAAGGCTAGAGTTTCAAGTTAAGTAAAGAGTATAGAGTTTCAAGTTAAGTAAAGAGTATAGAGTTTCAAGTTAAGACAAGAGTATAGAGTTGAGTTCATTTCTCAAAAGTTATTAGGGAACTAAGTATTCCCAAAGAAGTTTATAAATGTTTTTCACATTTAAGATGAGAGGAAACTGAGATTTCCAAAAGAGTTTTGAACATTTTGAGTACTATCTCTTTTAAGAAAAAGATGAGTTTTGCGAAAGAGTTTCTAAAACGTTGATTAGTATGACCATCAAGTATGTCATCAATGTTTAAACAGTATGGTCTCGAGATATACCATCAATGTTTATGCAGTATGACTTTCCGAGTCATCAATGATCATATTAAAAATATGGTTTTGATATGTTCTTTTTAGAAAGAGTTTTCAAGAGCAATTACCTCTTTTAAGAGGGTAGTTTGAGCAATTATTTCAAATTAAAGGAAGATGTGTTTAAAACACTTATGAGCTAAAGTATTTTTGGGAGTAGTCTTGAGCACCGAATTGGGGACACAAGTTCATATTAACTCAACTCTCCATAGGAACCATGTAGCCATCATGGGATTTAACGGGTCATACTTTTTAAATGATCACGAAAGTTAAGCTAGTGGATCCACTAAGTTAAAGCGTTCTATATGACGGCAAAGTATATGACAGTTCTGGTAGCGTGGACAAGACGTTGTGTCACCACTTAGGTTCATAGTGGTGGTTGTCGGTTAGAGAATCTCCCACAGTAGAAATTGCATGGTTCCTCGAGGGGTTCTGCTTAATATGGATGGGGGTATAGGACTCTATTTATGCATTGAACAAGTAGACTTTGAGAGAAAGCATGGTATTTTTATGATATTATAAATATGATTTTTGACGTCATGTTTTAAATAGTTTTACAAGCTTTATATATATTGCATGTGTCCTATTGCTTTATATTTGAGTTCAGTTATTCATGAGTTGAATAGAGCCAAGGTAAGTGTTCTCTTGTACTCCTTTCAAGCTTAAGTTGTTGTTTAGCTGTCCAGCTCGCATACTCGTACATTCCATGTACTGATGCCAGTTGGCCTGCATCTTTTTATGATGCAGACACAGGTACCCAGGATCAGCATCCAGCACACTGTTGATCCAGCTGAGCACTCCAGAGTCAATAGTGAGCCTCTTTGCATTCCAGAGGACTCGATCATTTTGTTTTCCTAGTTTTGCTTTATTATGATGTTGCGGGGTCTGTCCCAACATCCATCTCAGTATTTTAGAGGCTTCATAGACAGTCAGTCAGTCAGTTAGTATTGAGTCTCTCTTCTATGTATATATAAATATTCTATTTTGAGACTCGAGTTGCCTTTTTGGCCAGATTTTATCAGTTAAGTTGTCTTATGACCTTTTATTGTATTGAGTTATTCTGTTGAGTTAGGTTTTCGTTGAGTTAAGAAAGCCAGGCCAAGGGTTCGCTTGGGGCTAGCAATGGTCTTCGAGTGCCGGTCCCGCCCAGGGTGTAGGCTCGGGGCGTGACAATCACCACTTAGGCTCATTGTGGTGGTTGTCGGTTAGAGAAACTCCCACATAAACTATATTACTTTATTATATAAGTAAAGTTGAGTTTGTTATTGCATTTTCTTTAACAAACTAAGTTGTTTTTACTGTTTTATAAAGCTTTCCATATATTGCATGTGTATTGTTGCTTTATATTGAGTTGAGTACCTAGAGTCGAATATCATATCTTTGAGTTGAGTATCTAATCTCTGAGTTGAGTATCTTATTCTTGAGTGCTTCTTAGTTGAGTTGAGTGAGTTCAGAAGAGGTAAGTATGTTTCCTTTTTATCAAATTTCAAGCTTATGTTATGCTTTAGAATTCCCCTTATATGATCGTACATTCCACGTACTGAGCCATTTGGCCTGCATCTTCTCATGATGCAGACACGGGTATTCAGGATCATCAACATGAGCTTCGTTGATACATCCGAGAGTTTGAGTTAGCTATGGTGAGCCTTCTTGCTTCCGGAGGATTTCATTTACCTTTCAGTTATATCAGTTGTTAGGATGTTGTGGGTCTTGTCCCGACTTTCATCTTTATCAGTTAGAGGCTTCATAGATAGTCAGTATAGTTGAGAAGTCTGTATCATTTATGTTATTAAATGTTTTAAAGACTTAAGTGCCTATTTTGGGGCGAGTTGAATATATTTTATTATTCAGAGTTTTCATTTGAATTAAAGTTTGAATTAAAGTTTTATGAACTTTTATTTCAGTTTTTACGTTTTGTATACTTGAATCAGTTTTCCGCTTGTAGTCAGCCAGGATGAGGGTTCGCTTGGAGACCAGCAATGGTCTTCAAGTGCCGGCCACGTCCAGGGTGTAGGCTCGGGTTGTGACAGAAAATATGCATTATAATATTAGTAACTCTATTCTTAAACACTTTTAGAGAATCTTGACGTTTTTCATAGTAATATGTGATTGAATGGATGCTAATTTAAAATTTTAAAAAAGTGAAAAATAAAGTAAAACATTACAAAATAAAAGTATAAAAAGCACAAAAAGTTTTAAGAATGCTCGATGGAGCATGATAAAAGTAGAAAGAAATGATTAATACGGTATGATAAAGTGAGTTAAATTTAGCATGATAAGGTAAATATATTTCTTCCCCGTCTTGCTCCCTTTTTTATCATTTAATTTTCACGTGTTTTAGGAGTTAACTTATGTAATACAGTCGATCCACTAAAATTATTATGAATGTATCTTTGTCCTCGATATCTTTGATTAGTCTTTACTTTATGAACCAATGAAATATCTATGGTTGATGGTTCTTGTACAAAGAGCATGCCGAGGGACTACAACGCTCACCGCACACTTGCATTACCACCTAAACTTCTCCTTTATACTTTGAACCCCCTGAGCAAAAATTCTGGGTCCGCCACTGTTTACAAGTACAATTTAAATGAATATACATATATATGATAATTAAGGTGATAAATATATGTACTCCCTTATCTTACATTTATTTATTCGATGTACACATAAATTGTAGATAAATTTTTACCACTTTTTCTTTCTCCTCCTTTTATGCTTTAAATTGAAAATTTTGCCCCAGTAATTGTTTAACCTAAAATTTGTCCATTAGGTCAACCAATTAAATTTATGAGATTAAGGCCTCAAGCTAGAGGATTGAGCCAAATCTGGTTGATAGCATAACAAATAATTTGAATGAAACAATAAAGATCTTATTCATCACAGTGAGGAGATCGATAGTCGTGCTACAATTAATGATCGTGCTACAATATTAGTATTTCTATATGTAATTATGTATAAACGTGTATATATAGATAATTTAAAAATGGTGGAAAGAGGAGGATATTTATAGGACAATCTAAACTTAAATAACTTTGTGCACCCCTCTTCCACACGTTTTTAGGATAAGATCATGATTATTAGATGTGATAAGATGAAATTCTGAATATTTCGAAGTTTGAAGGACGTCCGGAGGTATTTTCAATATAGGTGAACCCAACTTGGGACCAAGTTCTTAGACACATGAGAATTCTTCAGTCTTTGGCCAAGATGGCACCGGCTAATTTGGGGTTGCCTATGAATTCTTTCTACACTTGCCACGTATTCGATTAATGAGTCTATAATAACATATCTAGTGTACAGAGACGTTATTCTTACTTTGTGAGGTAGAAAAATTGTTTCTAATAGACCCTCAAATTAAGGGAAACTATATCAAAGCAAACCGGAGAAAAAATAAAAGCGAAAAAATCTTGACAATATACTATAGAAAATGCATGATAAAAATGAATTACTACTAATAAATAGTATAACTATTTTCACTTAATAACCTAATATAACAAGTTTCTTTTTTTTTTAAAAAAAATACCCAATTAGAAAAAAAAGGGTTTCCTGAGTCAAATTTTAACAATATAATAATATTTCTAATTATAATTATAAATATTACTGCTACATTCTACACGACGATGATGGATATGATTCATATGAATAGTCGATTAGAGACGGAGTTAGGATAAAGAGTTTGGGGTTCTAAATTTTCTTTAGAATCGTTAATTAATTTTGTTAGGGGTTCACAAATAAATATATAAATATATATTTAATTAATTTTTTAGTACAAATACAGAGTCTACGAAAAAGCTATTGGATTCGTCCGAACCCACGAACCCCACCTAGCTCCACCTCTGCAGTCAATAGAGTAAAAGTAAAGTAAATAATTTGATTTTGGTTTTTCCAGAACACTTCAACTGACTCATTTTATTTCATCTTCTCGTTATTTAACTTTTATTTCTTCTAAAAAAATAATAATTTATTGACTGTTCTTTTTAGGGAAAATTGTATGAAATAGTAAACTATTAATTCAAATTAAATGTTATAGCTATAATTTATTTTATTTATAATTCGCAGCAAACATCTCATTTTTTTTGTCATTTGATTCGGTATACTATTTTATACATTTCGGTATAAAATGTATAAAATGCATTTGTGTTTGTATAAAGCGAGAGAAAAGTGTATATACAAATACAAATACATATATTTTTGTCCTATACACTTGTAATTATATAAATACAGATCTTATCATACAAATTACAATGTGTAAGTGAATTTATACAAAACTGAACAATTTGTATAAAATTGGATGTATCTAGCAAATTATACAAATCAAAAGCCCCATAGCAAACATAAAATTTGCTATGGATCGCAATTATGCAAACTATAGCTATAACATACAAATATGATTTTTATGTTTGTTATATGTGAAAGTTGCTCTTTTTTTATAAATAGGTACTCCTTCCTCCATAACCAAGAGGTCTCGGGTTCGATTCCCCTTGGGTACGGCGTCGCTTTTGTTAGGGAGCGCTTTACCCCAATGTGGGACTTCTCGGCGCGAATTCAAATTTAGTCGAGCTCCAATGTAAGTATCAGACCCTGCATGAAAAACCAAAAGAAAAAAAAATAATCTCATGTTCAAGAATCTGAGTTGACAAATTGTACAATATTTTTTTTGGTTGTGATCACAAAATATTGGATAACGAATCATATAATTAATTCGATAGAATCATAGAGGGATATGTTTGATATGGTCTCCAATTTTGTACCATTCTTTTTGAATTTTCAAAAATATTAAAAAAAATGTCATTTTCAAATGACTTCTTCAACTAATAAATTCTAAAAAATAAAAAAATCAATTTATCATTAATGAATAATGAGAATTGTTCGCTGTTTTTCTTCAGCGAATTATCAGCATTATTTAATTTCCAGTTTTCCACGCTAGAAATGCAAGGAATTAAAGATATGTTTTTTTTTTTTTTCGTTTTCTGTACAAATTACTAAGATGCATTTCTCCTAATAATATGTAGTTATGTACCAAGTAAATATTTATTTGCATTATGTATTATAGGGATACAAAATTAGCTCATAAAATTATGATTTCATTACAAATTGTTCACGGTAAAAATTGTTCCATTTTCCTTATTTTGAAACAACCATTAAAAAGAAAGAATATTTTCGATCAATTTAAGTGAGTTATTGAAAGATACTATTGTACCAAAAATATGATCACAAATTCACAAGTACATTTTTGAAAACGTAAGAGGTGGGGTGGGGGTTAATTTTAACTTATTTTGAATAAATTATCATATTTTTTACACCTTTTCCTTACGTATAATATGCATATTTGATATTTGCATAACATGGCTGGACTTAATAAAGATAGTTTTTTCGGGCATAATAAAGTACTCCTTTTCTCTTAATTTATTTATATTTATTATTTGTTCTACTTTTTCTTTTTAGTTTTTCAATTTTCTTTTAGTTGTCATAATACGCTTTTCGAGAGTTAATTTGACTAATTTTTAAAGCTAAATTAGATTATACTAAATCGATTTTTAAAAAATAAAAATTTAGTAAAAAGCTATATGAAAAGTACTATATACAAATAAATACAATAAATTAGTCAAAGTTCATATTTTTTTGACTCTCAAAAAGAAAACTGTGACAATTAAAAAGGAACGGGGAGTATATCTTTTTCTTTTTAGCAATTCTCAAATTCTAACTTTCACATGATATGCATATTTAAAATTATAAGATTAAAAGTCAGTTTGATACATTTGGTATATCTTTAATTTAAGATCATATAATTCAAAAAAAATCTTTATTTTTTTAAAAAATTCATCAAATTAAAATAGATGAAATAAATTTAAACGATAAAACCCTATTATATGTTTTACTCACATAACCTGGTTTGAAAACTGAATGCTGCTACCTACCTTTTACCAGCCAGTTGACTTAACTGGAAAGATGAATACTGGAGTAGTCCTTTTCATAAGTAAATTGAAAATGACACATAAGTATATTCAGCGGCTAAACATTTTTCTATTCTCTTCTCATTTTTCAATAAAGTATTCTTTATGGGGATGACGTTTGGATTGACTTAAAATAAAAAGTACTACTAGCTTTTAAATTAAAAAAAATAAAAAGTAAAATTTAAATAATTTTTAAGTAAAAAAATAAAGAGTAGAGAGAGATCTACTTTTGATTTTTAACTTTTTAAAAGTCATTTAAAACTTATTTTAAGTTGTTTTCAACCTCGTCAAACACTTACAAAAGCTAAAAATAACTTAAAAGTAGATTTGCCATGATTTCAAAATAATAATTAAAAGAGACAAAAGAATATTAGTACCAACTACCAAGTAATGAAATTACTCGATATTTGTATTAACTGAAAATAACTAGTACAAGTAAAATTGATCAAGATAAATAAAAGTTGAATCAAACACGGTAATTATAAAATAAAAATAGAAAGACAAAAAGTTGAGATCAAAGACGACAAGATTTATGAAGAAAAGGGGTAATAAAACATCTGCCTAAAAAGTCGCAATACATTTAAATGTGAAATTCAAAGCCTAATAAGAACGGGGTTTGTCCTATTTCACTTAAACTAGTAATTGTTTTATCCAATATTCTCTCTGTTTTTTATTTATATGTCATGATTTTAGATTTTATTACCTTTAAAAAATTATGTAAGTTTATTATTGTACGCTTATTTAGTATTCTCTTAAAGTCAATGTTGGTGTGACATTTTAATATTAATAAATATATATTATGTCACATTAATATGTATCATGTTATGTCTATTGGTGGACATTACATTTGTGCCTCTTTACTCTCATCAATTGTGGAAGAAAATGGTCATTAGTTGTTAGTAACTTATGTAATAACCATCAACTCTTCATTTCACTCATTATTCTATCTTTATGTCTTGTAACTTATGTAAATTTGAGCCATTCATTTGACAAATTTACTAACCTCTATCTTCCTATTCATCTAAAGGAAAAATTTATCACCTATAAATAGTGTGGTCTTCTTTTATGTTAAGAAGAAGTTGCAACAAGAAGAGATAGACAAGGAATATATGAGAAGAGAAATAATGAAAGAAAAGATGAGAAGTTTATATTGAGGTTAGTGTAGTGAAAGAGAGAGTTGAGATAAATAAAATATTCTAAGTCTTCAACTATATTCACTGTACAAAAGAGAGTATTATATGTTGAAGGAGGGTGTTCTTTTTGTGGAGCTTTGGACTCTTCAACTAATCCAGAGTTGTTTGAGTTGTACGATGTTGTTGGGCTGTTGTATCCTGGAGGGGACAAGGCAAGAATGATATTGCTGGATCAGTGTAGATTATGCCGCAGTGGGCTTGAATCTCCTTAAAGAGAGAGAGATATTTGCGCCTCAGCCTAAGGATCTGTTTATTCATTTTTGTCATTTTATTTTCAACTATAATATTTTGTATTTGTGGTATATTACACCAACAGTCAAATTTTCAATAAATGGACATAAATAATTTATTTTGTTTAATTAAATTGACTATGAACATGAATTAATATCGTTTAGTTTTTCTATGTTGATCAAATTCATACTTTCAAGGTTAATAACTCTCTAGGGTAAGGAAGAATAGTGTTATTTATATACTCGTTTTGTGAAATGACAAGTATTATTACGGACCATATTATTATAGTAAGAACGACATATAAATGGGAACAAATAGAGTATTAAGGAACATCTATTTTTAGTAAGGAGAGAGAATAAACCCTCCGTTCATCTTTACTTATCTACAAATTAAAAATAGTTGTCCAACAATACTTGTCCAGTTCAGAAAATCAAGAAATAATTGAGTCTTTTATCTCTAATTTACCTTTGCTATTAAATACTATTTAATATCTAATATATTTTTCAAAACATTAAATTTAATATATTCAAAGGGTAATATAGTAATACTACTATTATTAATTATGTCTTAAGGTGTGTGTCAAGTCAATAATGAACAACTATTGTTGGACAAAGGGAGTAATACTATTTCTTCCATTTCAGTTTATTTGTTCAATTATCATTTGATTCAAAATTTAAAAAAGTAAAAAATACTTTTGATCTTATGGTATTAGATTAAAGATATGTAAAATGTATCAAAATATCCTTTAGAGCCTGTTTGACATTGTTGTTGGGAGACAAAACGTGTTTTTTCTTTTCTTTTTTCTTTGAAAAATCAAGTTTTTGAAAAATCCTTAAAACTACTTTTAAATGGAAGAAAAAACAATTTTCTGTTATTGGGAAGAAGTTAAAAACATCACGACCCAAAAACGGACGTGATGATACTTGTCTATTGCCACCAAGACAAGTCAATCTCAACCCAACGAAAAACGAAAGAAATGCGGAAAAACCGTAAAGCAAGATCAAGATAAAACGAAAAAATCGTATAGCAAGAACAACACAAACTGGAAAACTTATTTTTCTATTAAAACCCCCAAAATTTGGTTGTCACATGTACAAGTCACTAAATAACATAAAGTGCAGAATTAAGAAATAAGTACAAGTCTCAGTGTTTGTTTCTCAAATAGAACAAAGCTTAAAGAAGAGGAAAAAAGAGTCCGCCGGAATGACAAACAACTACCTCTCAAGTCCTTCACGAGCCTTAGAAAAAGAGAAGAAGAGCGATCACGCTATACTAGGCCCAGTACCTACACAAGTGTAGAAGCAAGGAGTGAGTATCAACAACACGGTACCCAGCAAGCAAACTAATAAATAATGCATCTAGCTAGAAATTGAGTACCCCTTACACTCCAATCGAACCTCCTCAAACTACAACCTGCATAGAATTCAATCTAACCTAACAATTCTACAATACACGACTCACAAGGCCCAATATCCACAGTTCAATAGGCACAATCAACATTCAATTAATCAAGTAAGTCAATCTCAAAGTCAAGTAGTTCAGTCACATGCAATAAGTACATCAATCACAAGTAACAAGCAAGTCATGCATAAACATCAAATGCATCAATTCACAATAATCAATTTCTTGCCGGAACCATTTTCCATTGACACAATATCACTAGCCATAATAATTTCTCATCGTTTTTATATCAAACCACTAGTTGCAACCATTTCCCATAGTTTTTATATCAAACCACTAGCCGGAACAATTTTTCATTGGTACTAATATCACTAACCTGAACCATTTCCCATTAGTTTTATATCACTCGCCGGTAAAGACCTCGGCATCATAACCCATCACATGTCTCATCATGGTGTTCAACAATCAATGCATGCAAGCAATATCACACCACATAGAAGAGACAACAATTCCCACAATTCAAATCCACATTCGTGCTTTCAAGCATTTCATCAATTAATCAATAAAAATCACAACAAGGCAATTCACACCATTATGTTCATCACAAAACTTTTTCATTTCAATCCTTTTTCATTCATTTAAATATATCGAGTGGACAATTAAACATTTCACCTCATCCCTTTTGCTCCCAACACACAAACAACGACGGAAGTACACGAATTCTACTAGAATACAAGGTTTAGGAGATCACTTGCCTTAAATAAATCAATAATCACTTCAAGAGTTGAGTCTTTCCCTATCGAATCACTTTTAAAGCGACACAATCTATACACAAGGAAGTATTCACAATCACTTTATGGAAATAACAATACCCACATCAATTCTTTTGAAAAGTGGGTCAATCAACACAAAATTCAATTCCAAAAATAAGGTTTGAATCCAAATTTAATACTTGAAAACATTATTCAAGGCTTTAGAAACTTATTGGAAAAAATTATTTCGAAAAAAGGACTCAAAAATAGTTTAAATCTCCATTTAAGCTAAGAACCTGAGTTCTTGAAAAACCTCATCATTTACTAATTAAAATTTCATATTTTGATGTTAAAATCCATAAATAATCAAAGAAAAATGAAGATTTAGGATTATAAAAGCTTACCCAATTGATTTAGCACAAAAAATCCTTTCAACATTCGCCACCAATCCTCATGCTCAAAATTGGAAAATGGGGCTTGAACCCCAAAATTTGCCGGCCAAAAACCCTTCCAAGTATCGCAAAAGCGACTAGGTATTGCAAAAGTGACCAGGGGTTCGTAAATAGCGAACCCCGCTAAAATGTGGCTCTCACAAAAGTGAAGCCTCCTTCACTTAAGCGACAGGCCCTTCGCTTAAGCGGAGGTCGCTTAAGCGACAAGACCTTCGCAAAAACGAGGCCTGCAACACCAGGAACTCAACCAACTCTCAGAACATCGAAAGGACCCTCAGCATTCGTTTGGAACTCCGTAAACACAAAACACATATACAAATCGAATATACTCGACATTTCTGACTCAATGAAACTATCAAAATATGAATTTGAAGTCTCCTTGACCCGATATCCGTGAAAATCATAAAACTAACTCACGTCTAAAAAGGCTAAAACAAGCTCGGGACCTCTCAAAAATCCCCCGAACTTAATGAAACTCTCAAAATTCTGGTCCGAGCATCCAAACCCTGAATGTTGACCAAAGTCAATCCAAAGGCTAAATTTCCACAATTTCACAACTTAGTACCTCAAATCCTCAAAAAGACTCGGAATCTCAAACCGACAACCCTCACAGCTCGAATTCCACATTTGGAGATTGATAGAATCGACGAAATTCCATTATGACACTCGAAACTCCAAAAATCACTTTCTTAACAATATTAGTTTTTCAAACTCAAAACTTACAAAATTCTCAACTTCTAACTCCAAGATCAAAACCTACTTTTTTAACTTTTTTTTTAATTAAATAGATGCCTTGCCATTACCATTAATGTGGATTACAAAGGAGGAAGAAGGACTTTACCTTTCCTTCCTAATGAGATTTGCTTAATATACACGCGCAAAAGGAGGCACAAACAATGCCAAACATATAGAAGCACCTCAAGGTGGCTCAAAGAAAATCATACTCGATTTTCTTTGTTTGACTCTGAAGGAGGGAAATTGCCATTTATCAACGTTCAGTAGGCCTCTAATCTACTTGGGAATAGTGCTAGGCTGAGTAAATACTTTAACTTCCTCAACAAAATGGCTCATTGAAGCCAATTTATCAGCCACTGATTCCTTAATCCTCTATGGAGTAGACCAATTGTTATTAATACAGTTCCGAAGGAGTAGAGAATCAGTCTCGGCAATGATAAGATTATGACCATGGTTAATACACCATCTAAGTCCAAAGAGCAATGCGTCTGATTCTACAGTGTTGCTAGTGCCTCTTCCATGTGGGAGGATGAATGCCATCAAAATGTGCCCATGGAATCTCTCACTATTCCACTACCTCCTGTAAAATTTCCAACACATGAACCATCAGAGTTCATTTTCACAAATAAGAGTAGGGGTTTCAACCACCTCACAGGGACAGAGCTAGTATCAACTATGCTAAGTTCCATGAGCTTCAATAAATTCTCCCAGTTCTCAGGTATGTTCAAATTTGTAAAAGTTTTCTTCGACAATTGACAAATGTTGAAAGATATGAGGGACATAGATCTAATGATAGAGGGCTTTTCTTCATCATATCTAGAGTTACACCTTGATCTCCATAGTTCCCACATTAAAATAGGAGGGAGACTTTTTACAACATAGGCAGCAACAGGATTTTTGGCAGTACAATTCCAGCATCTTTGAATTAAATCCCGAAGGCTGGTATTCCTGGTACATATACCCATCCTTCCTAAAAAAGAACTCTATAGTAACTGTGCAAAATAGGCTGAGCAAAAGAGATGTTCAGCGGTCTCCATCCTTGCTTTCATACCTGCACCAATACAACAAAAACATTTAGAGACAAAATTATTTTTTAATTTTTTTGCCACTTTGTCAGCAGTAGGCATCCTGCAGTGGATTGCTCTCCATGCCACACAAGACATCTTGTAAGGGACATCTTTGTGCCACAACTTGGAGTCAATAGGAGCAAACAACCTTTTTTGCCTGAGTAAGTTTCAGGCAGAGGAGATGGAAAAGGTCCCCGACTCCGTTTTAGTCCAATAAGGAATGTCTTTTGTATTGTTATTGAGAGAAATAGAGCACTTCCTGATGAGATCTTTGATCTACTCACTGGAGTATGGATGCAAAACATTCCAGTCCCATTGGCTTTGACGATAAATTTCTCTAATGGAGATATGTTGATCCACTATGACATCTTCCATGAGGCTCCATAGTGGCCCTTGCTTGGTCCAATTGTCGAACCAAAAGTCAACGTTTCTTTCCCTTACTCTCCACCATATCTTGCCATCGACCTCACTTCTAATTTTTAGCATGGCTTTCCAACTGTGGGATTGACTGGGCAACTTTTTAAACTTAATCATGAAAGACTCGTGATCGATATCAGGAGGGAAAAATGGTAAATTTCATGAAAAAGCCAAAAATGACCAATCGAGTCATTACAAAAATTTTCTGCTTCTTAAAAAAAATATAGAAGCAGATTTTTTTTTTTTGAAGACTAAAATATCTCTTCCATATATACATAGTTATCAATATATCAGTTATTAATTAATTACCATATCTCATAAGTTTAGTTAAGTTTCATTCATTTTTTTATAATTAATAAAATTTATTATATTTTATGTTTATATATTATTATTTTATATCTTATATATTATTTTTACAGAATTAGAAATAAAAGTAACAACAATATTTTGTAGGATTAAAAAATATGAATGAATTAGTCAAATACAAATTGCTTATCAAAAACACTCTCAAATGAATTAGTCAAACACAATTTTTTTTTTCACAAACACTTTTTTGAAAAGTTATTTAAAAAAAATGTTTTTAGAAATAAGCAGTTTTTAACAGCAATACAAAGAGCTTTGAATCTTATAATTTTAAACATGTCAGATAAAAATTAAAATTAAAGAATTGTGAAAAACGGAAAGCGACATCATTCTTGAATTGAAAGTAGTTAGAAAAGTTTGAATTTTTCATTGCGATATTTATTTGTACGTACCAACTCTTTTAATGTGGTACGTACAAGTGAATAACCCCAATTTGACCTTAATTGGTTTTGATTACTGATTGTCAAACGTAATGGTCCAAATAAGAGACAACCTTATACCTACTTCATCATAAAAATAAAACATACTAAACCAAAAGTCGTTGCTAAATCCAAAATGTATATCTCTGTACCTGTTTCTTTAATTAACTTGGTATATAAAGATATATCTAATTTGTCTTGTCATTTTAAAATGATCCAAAGAAACTCCAAAGATTTTTAATAATATTGTTTAAACAATTTGAAGTTTTTATACGAACTAAACATTGGTAAACGAAAACTTGCTACAAGGGTATGTTTGGCGGGGACCGAGAGAAAATATTTTTCAGAACATATTTTAATTTTAAATTTCAATGTTAGGTTGGTAAACAAAAATTAAAAAATTCTAAGTTTCTTAAAAAATAAGGAAAATGACTTTCCTAACGAAAAGTAGGAAAAACAAGTTATATAAGTGATATTTCATATTAATTGTCTTTTTCTCGCCCTCTAAGACACCTCACCTCCAGCCCCACCTCTATAGCTCCTATTTCACGCCACCCCCGCTCTCATCCTCTATCCCTATATCTCTAGTGTTTGCCTAGATTATATAAAATGTTTTTGGAATAATATTCTTGCTTACAACAAACATAAACATAATAAACATAATAAACATAATAAACA
>JAJOOR010035073.1:0-18101 GCA_036250505.1 Solanum acaule | reverse complement strand
ATTCAAATGTTGAAAACAAACAATCTTAATCATTCAGTATTCAAATCTAGAGATAATATCTTAATAATTCAGATTCAAACCTAAGCCCATTAAGTTCATTTGTTTTTCTTGCGAAAACTACATAATTAGACATACTCCCTTTGTCCCAATTTATGTGGCACTTTTCATTTTTGAAGAGTCAAACAGTTCAAGTTTGACCGGGAATCTTCAAATTTTTTAAAATGAAATTTATATATTTGTAAACTACGTAAAAAGTACTATAAGTCACAATAATTAATAATTCAAAATGTTTAAAAGATCTATACAAAATTTAAGGTCAAAGATAGACTTGTTTGAATCGCAAAATCCGAAAAGTGCCACATAAAATGGGACGGAGGGAGTACTTAACTACCATGTATACATATTTTACCTATAGTTTAAAAATATTACTCATAAAACCACTTTTTAATAATTATACCATATATTATAAAAATTTAAATCAGATACAAAAATCTCTTAAATATGGTATTTGCAATGACCCGAACCGTCGTTAATAAGGAAAAGCAAAGATTCGAGAAAATCTGGGCCATTGAACCGCCAGGGCGGGACAGGTGCCGCTGGGGCGCCGCCGCCAGGGTGGGGTAAGTTGGTTCCAGAGCGGGATAAGCGAGGCAGAATGTAAATTTCGAGAAATCCTATTTTCTCCATCTTCCTAAAATACCTAAATAAGTTGTAAAACATCCTAGAAACCCCAGAAAAGTTGTTCTAAGCTTGGGAAGGAAGGAGAAGGATAACTCTAGCGTGAGGATGGTGAAATCTTGCGAATTCTTGGACAAATTCACTGTCACGAACCCGGAAAACTCGAATCGAAGTCAAAACTCCGTACAACTGCTTGGCGCCCAGGTAGGCTAGGTTTTTACAATTGAGTAGTTTTTATGTGCTTACTACGTGATATATGTAAATCAATGGTAGGGTCGTGTGTAGACCCTCGTGCACCGAGTAGATTACATGCATAATCCTTAGAATTCAAAGTATGTGGGTTTATACCCTGTGAGGAGAAATTGGTGAGTTATTAGGAAGACCCAGAATTGCTATCATGGATAGAATTAGGTCAAGAATAAGGACATGAAATCAAGAATGTAACTAAATTCATGAATGTATGTTACATCCGATAATTGAAGTGATGAAATTGAGGAATTATGATGAATTGTGTTTAAACCCCAATAAGAAAACCATAATGACGAACTAGGGCTGAGAATGGGAAATTTTTATATATATGATAGGGATTGAAGAGTAAGTCGTAGGTGATGGTTGTGATTCTATGATTGTGTGATGTATGTTTGTTCTTGCTTCATTATAATACATGTATGTATGCGAATGTTGCATTATTGATCACACTTGTTGTAAATAAAGATAATTGAATAATTGTACGCCATGAATCACCTCTTAATGTATTATCTTGATGATGTGCTTGCGTTTGTGATTGTGGTGTGTGAATGGGATCAGATTGCCACGTTCCGGCATAATTAACTTGGATCGGATTGCCACGTTTCGGCATAATATGGGATCGGATTGCCATGTTCTGACACACTAACTTGGATCGGGTACCACGAACTGGTATGCTAACAGTTTGAGTTTGGGTTCCATGAGAGGACCACTGAATTGGGTTCCGTAAGAGGACCAATGATGTGCTATTAAATGTGAGTTATTCGTTGTTCGTGTGCTTGTTGATAAATATTGTGTATGCTTGATATACGATTGTGAGTATAGGGTTGTATTGGTTGTACTTAGGGGACACGTCTTATGACGATTTATAGTTGGTTGTTCGAGGGATGTAATGGTGAGAGTAGCGATAGTGCATGCGATGGAATAGACTTAGGTAGATTTCACCTCTGGGGGAAAGAGATTGGGTTTAATGTTAAGAAAGCTTGAATTAATGTATTATGAGACTGTGGTTGGTAATGTGGCGAGAAAGCACGGGTATGACGTGAGCGGGTAGTTGCATTGGCGGTGGTTGTACTTGGGTATTTTCTACGTGTTTTTAGAATGGTTAAGCTATGATCAGGAATTTGGTATGTGGATTGAGTAAAAAAGGGGGTTAGTAATCAGGGTGCTAGGGTATATTTGAGGTGTTTCCAAGAGAGAGTAAATGTGGAGAAGCGAGTGGTTTATTTCATGATCTTACTAGTTTGTTTCTTATGTTATGTGGTGGGCATCGGGTTGACCGATGATGCCTACCATCATGCGTGTTTTATACTGATACTACTTTTGTTATGTCTTTTGGCATAGTCTGGATGCAGGATTGGTGATGTTTTAGGTGAAGACGAAGAAAATCTCCAGCAACTTCTGTTCTTCTTTCCACATGGTGGGAGCTGTGTCTCTTATTTATTTTGTCCAGTTATACTTTAGTAGCTCTTGTACCTGTTTAGACTAGATCCATGGGAGTTGTTAAATTACTCGTCAAGTTTGACTACAATTATGTCTAAAGGTATTATTTATAAAATCATAGTGTTATATTTATTTCTGGTTTTCTTAAAATTTCTGCATGTTTTACTATTAGGATTTGAGGGGTCTCCTACTTAAGTGTTAGAGTGGGTGCCCGCACGGCCCGATGGGTTGGGTCGTGACAAATTGGTATCAGAGCCTAGGTTACCGATTTCCCCGTACAAAAGTAAAATGTGAACTAGACTCCTGTGGATTGGGATGTTGACTTCCACATTTAATCTACATGAGGCTAGAAAGCATTCTAGGAAGTCGTTTCATTTATTCTCTCCTTTCGTACGAAGTGTCGCTTGAGGTATGAGTTGAGTCCAATTGGTATCTCCCGATTCCAATTGGTTTCTCAACGAAAGTGCACCAACAAGTTAATTGGAACGGAGATGGTTCCAATTGGTATATGGCCTTAAGGGTCGTATAAGTCATAGATGACCAGCAATGGCTATCTATATGACGAACTAATCAATAAAGAGAAATTGTTGTGATGTGTGATTATAACTTTGTTTGTGTATTTCTCGTTGGTTGAATTAATTGTAACTTGGTTACTCCGTGTTGAGTGAAATAACTGTGTATGCGGAAGTATTCTTGGGAGTCTGATTTACTGATGATGTGGAGGGGTTATAGTGGATGCGTGTGGCATGGTTTAGGGCACGGTATTGTGTGTCTGGATTGAATTAACGGTGAATGTAAAAGTGAACCTGTTAAAGTGTAAGGATGTGAATTCATGGGTTATATATGTGTACTTGAACCCTTAGTATGCGTAATGTGTTGGTTAATTTGCGTAAATTATGCAAGTTGTAATGTCTGGGTGTATCCTGGGATGTGTGGGTGTAACGTTGAATTAATAAGAACTAGTGGGGCACTGTGTCATTAAGACTGTTTCAGATTAGTTAATAATTCTTCCTAACTTGGAATTTATCTTCGATTGATTGGTTAAGCTGGAAACCTCGGGAAAAACATAGAAGAGTGAGAAAGAACCCAGAAACTATAAACCTGGGTTCTTGTCCTGTTAGAGCCGTTGTGGTGGGATTTTTCCCGCTATAGTGGGGACGCCACAACGGGAATTTCTCTGCCAGAGCGGGACTTGCGAGGCAGAACCTCACCCAGCCTCCCCTGTTTTCCCTCATAAAACATTTCAAACCCCGAATGGGATCCGAACAAATCCCTGCAACTCCAAACAGTGTTCAACAACAGAAATAAAGAGATTATGAAACTTCAGACTTAAATATAGGGCTGCATCAGACAGCCAAAAATGAGCATCCATGTGCTTCAAAACTTAGAAACTCGAAAGTTAAAAACAAGTTGTCCTAAATTTACAAGTCCAAGAGGGGCAAAGGGAAAGTTGATCAAGGACTCTCGGACTAGGTAGTGTCAATATCTGAATTGAGGTTCTCTAGGGGTGTCACACCATTCCAAGCCTCATTCAGCATAGAGAAATCACTGAAGTTCGGTGGCTTGAGTTGGGGGAGTTCCCTGTCGGGGGCCACACAAGTAAATATGTCATTGATCGTCTTCCACATCTAAAGCATCAGACGATCCCTGACCACACCCTTTCTCCTCTCATTGCACAGCTGGCGGCGGAGCATTTCGACCTCCAAAGTAGTGATGGGTGGGACCGGAGTGAATTCAGTGTAGGCACTCCCCATCCTCTCCTAGACAGCCGCTAAGTCTTCCTCAACCCGTGCACCTGAGAGTGGGTCCTCGTTATCCGAACCCACGACTGCCTTACTGCTGCTAGACCTACTGGTCCTCCTCCTCTTTCTCCTAGAAGTAGGCCCTGTCCGAACCAAAAGAGGGTGAAGAAGGGGATCCATAGGAAGTACCTCGTCAGCATCAAATAAGGGCACTCCATCTCGTTTGCATAAAGCAGTGATAAGTCCCGGTAGGAAGAAAGCCTTCTTATTACCCCGATAAAACAACTTCCATTCAGAGATGATCTGTGCTCCTACGTTCAGTCGAATACCATGTATAACACATGCCACCACCAGAGCCCGGGGAAAGGTCACGTCGGTACAGTTGCTTGACGGGCGGATCCTCCTAGTCACCAAGTGCAAACACTTCTTAGCATCAGGTGACCAGTCCGCGCTAGTGATGCCCTCCGCAGTAGCCCAGTAAACTTGATCCCGACGCGCAGGCTCGACAAGAGTGTCTCTCAATCACTCCAGATCCAACTCCCTTAGTCGGTTCTCGAAAGCATGGTTAAGGACCTCCAGCACCTCTAGTACCTCATTAATAGCAGTAGCGTTCAGGGGGTTGTCAACTCCCCGGATGCAGACGACAGGGTAAGGATCATCCCAACGAATAGTTGGGAGGATAGCATAGAACTCCCGCACCTAATTAGTTGTAGCGGCAGGAGGAGCCTCAGTCAACGGGATCCACCCGAACTCTACCAATCGAGCATATAATGCAGGCTCCTTCTCCTCGAACCTATGCAGCACAAAGCCCCTTTCGCAACAGAAACCCGTGTTCTGGTAGTCATGATGTCTCTCTCGACCAGCGGCGTCGGGAAACCAAATAAAGGGCAAGTGTTCGTCGTTTTGTCCTGCCATTTAGAAGCCTGCAATAAGTGGAATATAAGTTAGAATGCAATATGACCATCAGTGTAAGACATAAATTCAAGAAGGAGAAAATTTTGGTATTTAGGGGCAGGCTATTGGTTTGGCAAATCCCGCCACAGCGGCCACAATCCCGCCAGATCGGGATGATGCAGGCCGCCAGAGCAGCTTTCATCTATGATGAACACCAAGCGCGACAATGGCATCTTTTCGTCCCAAATTCCCCATTTCCATCAGAATTCCAGCAAATCAGAGTATATTAACTACCGTAGCACCTAAATATGCGATTATATTGGTGGAATAACTCTTAAATACCCCTCAAATTTGAGTTTTAAGCAAAGGAACTTTTCAACTTCCCCAACCCGTTTTGTATCGATTTACCTGTATTTCTATGAAATCCTTACGCCCAGGACGTTGGGGACGTAAGGAAAGTGATTGTGCTACGTTTAGTATACCAATCAAGCAACTTAGTTCAAATTTCAAAATAACTACCCCAAAACCTATTATAACCAATGAGTTAGCAGCATGCATTCGTTGTTAGCTAAACAATGAAGTAAATAGCGTAAGGGATGAGAAATGTTCCTGAATTTCGATGTTTGGAGGAGAGTGATTTGGGAGAGTTCTGGGAAGTTTAGGAAGAAATGGGAAATTATGTCCCTTTTCCCCCTTTTCTGTTGCCCGATCTCCCGCTTCAGAGGGAGATCCTCGCCACAGCGACCCCGCCTCAGTGGGAGGGTTGCCGCCCTGGCGGGCTAGGCTGTGTAATATTGTACTTGTCGATCTTCGTGTGCTGCATTAGAGTTTCTTCTAGTCTTGGGGTATAGTACCTTTTCATGTGTTAATTAACTGAAAAGTCACAATTCATCGTGGTTTCTAGGGTTGATCAATTCGGTAGTTGGGAGTGTCCAGAATCTAGAGCGTGTGATGTTCGTAGCCTAATCGTTCAGGGATGAACGAGGGGTAAATTGGTATCTATTGAAACGACCCGAACCGTCATTAATCAGGAAAAGCAAAGATTCGAGAAAATCTAGGCTACAGACCTGCCACGGTGGGCCAGGCGTCGCCGCCATGGCTGGGTAAGTTGGCGCCAGAGCGGGATAAGTTAGGCAGAATGTAAATTTCGAGAAATCCTATTTTTTCCATCTTCCTAAAATACCTAAATAAGTCATAAAACACCCTAGAAACCCCAGTAAAGCTGATCTAAGCTTGGAAATGAAGGAGAAGGATAACTCTAGCGTGAGGATGGTGAAATCTTGCGAATTCTTGGACAAATTCACCGTCACGAACCCGAAAAACTTGAACTGAAGTCAAAACTCTGTACAATTGCTTGGTGCCAAGGTTGGTTAGGTTTTTACAATTAAGTAGTTTTTAATCTATGCTTACTACGTGATATATGTAAATCAATGGTAGGGTTGTGTGTAGACCTTCGTGCACCGAGTAGATTACATGCATAATCCTTAAAATTAAAAATATGTGGGTTTATGCTTTGTGAGGAGAAATTGGTGAGTTATTAGGAAGACCCAGAATTGCTATCATGGATAGAATTGGGTCAAGAATAAGGACATGAAATCAAGAACGGAACTAAATTCATAAATGTATGCTACATCCGATAATTGAAGTGATGAAATTGAGGAATTATGATGAATTGTGTTTAAACCCCAATAAGAAAACCCTAATGACGAACTAGGGCTGAGAATGGGCAATTTATATATATATGGGATTGAGGAGTAAGTCATAGGTGATGGTTGTGATTCTATGATTGTGTGATGTATGTTTGTTCTTGCTTCATTATGATACATGTGTGTATGTGAATGTTGCATTATTGATCACACTTGTTGTAAATAAGGATAATTGAATAATTGTACGCCATGAATCACCTCTTAATGTATGATCTTGATGATGTGCTTGCGTTTGTGATTGTGGTGTGTGAATGGGATCGGATTGCCACGTTCCGACATAATTAACTTGGATCAGATTGCCACGTTCCGGCATAATATAGGATCGGATTGCCACGTTCCGACATGAACATGGATCGACTGCAACGTTCCGACACACTAACTTGGATCGGGTACCACAAACAGATATGCTAATAGTTTGAGTTTGGGTTCCATGAGAGGACCACTGAATTGGGTTCCGTGAGAGGACCACTAAATTGGGTTCCGTGAGAGGACCAATGATGTGCTATTAAATGTGAGTTGTTCGTATACTTGTTGATAAATATTGTGTATGCTTGATATATGATTGTGAGTATAGGGTTGTATTGGTTGTACATGTTATACTTAGGGGACACGTGTTATGACGATTTATAGTTGGTTGTTCGAGGGATGTAATGGTGAGAGTAGCGATAGTGTATGTGATGGAATAGACTTAGGTGGATTTCACCTCGGGGGAAAGAGATTGGGTTTAATGTTAAGAAATCTTGAATTAATGTATTATGTGACTGTGGTTAGTAATGTGACGAGGAAGCAATGGTATGACGTGAGCGGGTAGTTGCATTGATGGTGGTTGTACTTGGGTATTTTCTACGTGTTTTTAGAACGGTTAAGCTATGATCAGGAATTTGGTTAGTGGGTTGAGTCAAAAAGGGAGTTAGTAAGTAGGGTGCTAGGGTATATTGGAGGTTTTTCCCAGAGAGAGTAAAGGTGGAGAAACGAGTGGTTTATTTCATGATCTTACTAGTTGGTTTCTTCTGTTATGTGGTGGGAGTCGGGTTGACCGATGATGCCTACTAGTACGTGTGTTTTGTACTGATACTACTCTTGTTATGTCTTTTGACATAGTCTGGATGCAGGATTGGTGACGTTTCATTAGGTGAATTCGAAGAAAATCTCCAGCAGCTTCTGTTCTTCTTTCTTCATGGTGGGAGCTGTGTCTCTTATTTTTTTCCACATGGTGGGAGCTCTTGTACCTGTTTAGACTAGATCCATGAGAGTTGTTAAATTACTCGTCAAGTTTGACTACAATTGTGTCTAAAGATATTATTTATAAAATCATAGTGTTATATTTATTTCTGGTTTTCTTAAAATTTGCGCATGTTTTACTATTAGGATTTGAGGGTTCTCCTACTTAGGTGTTAGAGTGGGTGCCCGCATGGCCCGGTTGGTTGGGTCGTGACAATATTGAATAATTATCTTTAAATTTAAATTACTTAATTAAAGAGACATTAACAATTCAACCTCCCTGAATCTCATCTGCCAGCAATAACTCTCCCTCACCTCCATGTTAAGGTTTTACCCTGATTTTCTTACCTTATTTGAAGTTTATTTTTTCTAAAAGAAAAGACAATATTACCATAAATGTTTTTACTTTTCATGAAAGGAAAATATATTTTTCTTTCATATTTGGTTTATTCTTTCCTTAGAAGAAAGTTAGGAGATCTATAAATTGAAGACTCTTCTTCTCATATCAATAACACAAAGAGCATCCACAATGTAGTCGTTTAAGAGTCTGTTTATGGGTAGATTTTTTCCTAAACATATTTATGATTTTTTAATATTACTTTCAATATGTAGGTCGCTTGACTAAACCATATTAATAATATGTCTTTAGTATATTTTTATTTGTCGTCTTATTTGTCAATCATATGATTTGCAATTGTAAGCTTTCGCATGACGTCATAATCACTTTCGAATCCAATAAGTGGTATCAGAGTACATAGTTGAATGATCCGATGGAACGAAGTTGAAGACATGTTCAACGCGGTTTTAAATCAATTTGCAACAAATTTGATGATAATGAAGATTTTTGTCTAGCTATATGTGGAGAAGAGATTTAAACCATATTTTCAACATTCTTGTTGCTGCAATTTTAAAAATATACACAAAATATTTTAAAACCATTTTTAACCCATATATTTTAAACCTTATTTTTAACTATGGAAAGTAACAATGATGAAGACTATGTGAAGAACGATGATTATCATGCATGTGAAGAAGGTGGATCAAGTTTTGTCAAGAAAATTCAGCCAAAAAGAGAGATTTGTTAGGGTTTTACCCTAATTTTCTTACCTTATTTGAAGTTTATTTTTCCTAAAAGAAAAGACAAGACATTACCATAAGTGTTTTTACTTTTCATGAAAGGAAAATATATTTTTCTTTTATATTTGGTTTATTCTTTCCTTAGAGGAAAAGTTAGGAGATCTATAAATTGAAGACCCCTCTTCTCATATCAATAACACAAAGAGCATCCACAATGTAGTCGTTTAAGAGTCTTGTTTATAGGGAGATTTTCTCCTAAACATATTTATGAATTTTTAATATTAGTTTTCAATGTAGGTCGCTTGACCAAACCATATTAATAATATGTCTTTAGTATGTTTTTATTTGCCGTCTGATTTGTCAACCATATGATTTGCAATTGTAAGCTTCCGCGTGACACCATAATCACTTTCGAACCCAACACTCCAACGTTCTCCACCATATTTTCTCTCTTCCTTCATCCTCTCAACTCATAATTTCTTCAGAATATCTATCAAAAACGATTTTTGTTTCATTAGCAAATATCTTTCTCTCTCATCCACCTCCCCCAATTTCCTCCGCCAACAGTATCTCCCTCCCACCCCACGTTAAAATTGCACATCCCTCTCTAAAATTAAACAGGAAAATAAAATAGTGATGGTAGTAAAAATGGAGGAAAGAAAGAAAGAAGACAAATTATAAGTAGTAATATGGTTTGCAGCAGGAGCGGCTGCTTTAACCTTTTCATACGAAAAAGAGTACGAAAAAGTTTTGTAATGAGATGGTAGGTCGTATGTTTCATTCAATTTATCTGAGATAATTATGTCATGTGTCTAGTCAGAATATTTTATGTATCTTGTTTATTTATTAAATGTATATGAGTTGTTTTCTGTCATGTATCTGAGCATGTTACTCTATGTATATGAGATTTTTATGTCGTGAACTAGTGTATTTTATTTTGTGTATCTGAGACGGTTTTGTCATGTATCTGGTCATACTTCAACGAGATTGTGTAGATTACATTTTTATGAAATTATGACAATCACAAATTTATTGGATACATACTTCAGATACATAAACAAATTTCAAATACATGTATTTGTTATATGCTACATGTAACTGGTACATAATTAATACATCTAAGTCACTAAGTATGTATCAGATACATGTATATAGCTGATACAACTAATGAAATGTATCTAAGGAAATTAGATGCATGAATCAGATACATACTTCAAATACATTAGTGAAGACATTTATCATGATTCAGTTAATTAATGATTTTGATTTATATAAGAATTTCAAATCAAGGTCTTTATTTAGTTAAAAAACAACAATATACTTTTATTAGATTATTCAACAAAGTAACAATCAACTAGAGTGCGAGGAACATGTTATTGTTCTCTAAACATGAAAACTGAAAATAAAAAATTTTGAAATTCAAATTTCTGAAAATAATTTTTTTTCACATTTTTGTTGCTAAAAAATAAATAGAAGAAATTAAAATATTTTTGAATTTTTAGAAGTTGTTAGACAAAATATATTTAAATTCTATGAAAGGAGTGATTTCCTCCTTAAATTAAGCATTTTAGTTGGAGTCCTTAATTAAACATGTATCCTGCATTGTCAATTCCTCGGATACATGTATTCATCGAATTAAGATACATGTATCCAACTAACGAAATGTCATAGAGGAAGTAATATTCGAAACTACCGTGAATACTTGTAATTATAATCTAAACTAGTGAGATTTATGTTGTTTATCCTTTTTTCTTCTCGTAATAGGTTTGAATACATCTGACTGAATCACATCTGTGAAAGAGTCTTAATAACATTCAGACATTAAAACTCATACTTTTATTTATCTCTCTCAAACTCACACTTTATTTTATTGTTTTCTTCTCAAATCAACTTCCCCTCTTTCTCATCTCTTTCAACCATAAATCAATCAACTTAATATTTTTCTCTTTAACCTATAAATTATCAAATCCCATTTGGACATTCTCGAATCAAATTCTCTATTTTTTTAAAATGTATTTTAGTGTTAGTTTTCATCAGTTGTGAAACTTGGATTTAAGAAGACCAACAAGATGTCTATAACTTAAGCTAAACAAAAAGGAAAGAAAGTGTCCAAAATTGTGTGAGAAAATAAAGAAAAAACATATCATTCTAAGTAGATATTCTTGTTGGGAAAAATACTACAATATTGATAATAGATTGGAATTATAAAGTAGTAAATAACTTATCACAAATATTGTGCCGTGGCAAATCACTGCCTTGAAAGCGATTTCGGCTTGACTACAATGCAAATCGTTGTCGTCGGTTGCTCCCCAAAGTTCCACAGTTACTCTCAAACACGTGCACTCGTGGCTGAGAGTTTGGAGGTTGCCCAAAACCAATTGCCCAAAAATATTCTAAGGATAAGAAGAAAGGAGGGAAATGTTTTGTTTTCCTTTTGTTGGATTTCTTAGCATTCACAAATGCACTACTTATATAGGAAATTTCTATAGGAGTTATTGTAGAGTCAAGAGTTGATTTTGATAACACATTGTGAATGTTAATGGCATTAAAGGCCATTACATCACATTCTATAGAAACTCTTGTTTTGTTTTGGAACGAAAAGTTTATTCTCTTTGTAACATATTTTACTTTGTGTTCTTTGCATTACAATAAATGAATATGTGAGAATTAATATCACAATCCCCCACTAATGCAAAGACAAAGAATAAGAATAATTTCTGGGCAAAGAAAGGAACTTGTACTTAAGTGTCAATTTTTTTCAATTTGAATTGACACGTAGTGAAATGAGGCAACAATACATATCCAAAAAGTAAAGTACTCTTGAACTAAATGAACATAAGTTGAGACCCACACAACACATATCATATCCTTGATTTAAGCAACCTCCGCAATACAAAGTGCTTTTATGGTCATGCACACACACCTTGGGTCTTATGAGTGCTCTAGAAAGACGACCCAAGTCTTTCATAAAAGGCGACCACACCTTTACACTCATGTAGGTGATTCCATCAAGTCTATCTCAAATAGACCACCTTAAGGCTATAGAATCATTAAGAGCAAAATAAGCTCAACCTTATAAAACACTGTCTCACGCCATAGGGATAGAAAATGTGGTGTATATTGAGGTCTAACAGGTCCACCACATTACCTCAATCAATGAGCTTTTGCCCCATCCCCCTCGACGTTTCAAGGATTATTTTCCTTGGCAAGCCCTTGGTCATAGGATCCGTCAAATTTCTTTCGTACCTTACATATTCCAAGGAAATAACACCTAGTTTCAACAATTGTTTAACCGCACCATGTCTGATACGAATATGTCTCTTTTTTCCATTGTACGCACTATTTTTGGCAATTTCACTTGTTGCTTGTGAGTCACAATGAAGCGAGACTGATGAAGCTTGTCTTCCCCACAATGGCATATCCGCCAAAAGATTTCTCAGCCACTCAACTTCTTGCCCTGTCAACTCGAGAGCAATGAATTTTGATTCCATGGTAGAACGTGCTATACAAGTCTGTTTAGAAGACTTCCATGAAATAACACCTGCACCCAAAGTAAACACATAGCCACTGGTAGAGCTAACTTCATCATTGTCAGTTACCCAATTTGCATCACAAAAACCTTCTAAAATAGCAGGAAATTTGTTAAAGTGCAAACACCAATTCATAGTACCTCTCAAATACCTTAGCAAACGATGAAGAGCATTACAGTGTTCACTGCTATTATGAGTATATCTACTCAATCTACTAACAACATAAGCTATATCAGGCAGAGTATAGTTCATTAGAAACACTACACTCCCAATTATTTTAGCATATTCAGTTTGAGAAACACTAGATTCTTTATTCTTCCTCAAGTGTATGCTAGGATCATAAGGAGTTCTCACTGTAACTACATCAAAACAATCAAACTTTTTCAACATCTTTTCAATGTAATGAGACTGACACAAAGAGAAACCATTAGCAGTTCTTTTGATTTTAACTCCTAAAATCACATCTGCTTCACCAAGGTCTTTCATTTCAAATTTAGAAGACAAAAAGTTTTTGGTCTCATTAATAATATTCACATTAGGACCTAAGAGTAACATGTCATCTACATAAAAACATATAATCACACAATCTGAACCTATCATCTTAGAATAAACACAGGTATCAGATGAATTTACAACAAAGTCATTATCCACTAATGTGATATTAAATTTTTCATACCATTGCTTAGGTGCTTTTTTTACAAGGACTTTCTCAATTTGCATACTTTATCCTCTTGTCCTGGAATCACAAACCACAAACCCTTCAGGTTGAGTCATATAGATCTCTTTCTCTAAATCACCGTTTAGAAATGTTGTTTTGACATCCATTTGATGTACCACTAAATCATGAATAGCGGCTAAAGCAATAAGAGTTCTAATGGTCGCTATTTTAGTAACTGGAGAATAAGTATCAAAGTAATCAACACCTTTCTTTTAGTTAAAATCCCTAATCACAAGTCTAGCCTTATATTTTTCAATTGTACCATCAGGTCTCAATTTCTTCTTAAATATCCACTTGCTACTTATGGGCTTACAACCTTTAGGTAAATCATACAAGTCCCAAGTGTGATTAGAAATTATAGAGTCTAATTCACTTCTAATAGCCTCTTTCCAAAATATAACATCTATTGATCTCATTTCTTCATCACAAGTCTTAGGGTCTTCTTCTATTAAATAGATAGACACTAATTCATCATTTAAAACATTAATATCAAAATTTTCAGTTAAGAAAGTAGTGATAAAATCAGGACCAAAACTTGTCTCAATTCTACGTCTTTTACTCCTTCTAAGTTCATTTTCATGCTCATTAGAAATAACATTAGAAGAAGGCATAACATGATAATTAACAAACATAGATGTAGAAGCATTATTTTGCACATCACTCGGCACAATATTTTTCAAAGGAAAAATATGCTCAAAAAATTCTGCATCTCTAGATTCACAAATAGAATGATCATTTAGAGACATAAATCTATATGCATCACTATTTTGAGCATAACCAATAAAGACAGTATCAAAAGTCTTAGAACCAATATTTACTCGTTTAAAATCAGGTAGACCAACCTTAGCCAAACACCCCCACACTTTCAGAAATTTTAAGTTAGGAGCAAACCCTTTCCACAACTCATATGAGGTATTGTCTAACTTCTTATGAGGGACTCAATTAAGAATATAGCATGCAGACAAGACTGCTTCTCCCCACATATTGTCAGATAAAACATAGCTTAAAAGCATAGAATTCATCATTTCCTTAAGGGTTCTATTTTTCCGTTCGGCTACACCATTTTGTTGGGGAGTATAGAGAGCACTAACCTCATGTATAATACCATTTTTCTCACAGAAATCTTCTAGAGTTTTAGTACTGTATTCACTGCCCCTATCAGATCTAAATCTCTTGATTTTCCTGTCTAATTGTTTTTCCACTTCTGCTTGGAATTTCAAAAACATCCTTTCAGCCTCATTTTTAGAAATAAGAAGATATACCTTAGTTTATCTAGAAAAGTCATCAACAAAAGTAATATAATACTTTTCCCACCTTTGCTAACAGTGTTCTTAAAATCTGCTAAATCTGAATGTATTAGTTCAAGTAATTTGGTCTTTCTACTAATAACAGATTTGAAAGGTTTGTTGGCATGCTTTGATTCTACACACACAGGACATTTAGAAAAATCATCAGTTTTTATCATAGGATTTAATTCCATTTTTCTATGTCTTTTAATAGAAGCAATATTAACATGACCTAGTCTACCATGCCACAAATTAATAGACTCAACAATATAAGCAGAATTTGAAATACTTGCATTATTGACAATATCTTGAACAATGTTCAATACAAACAATCCTCCACTAAGATATCCCTTCCCAACAAAGTCTCATCCACGAGAAATAATTATTTCCTTTACCCATAACTCCAGCCGTAGTAGAGTTACCCATGTAAAGACACTCACCATCAGTGGACTCCTCAAAGTCATGGAATAAATTCTTATTGGCACAAAAATGCCTTGAAACGCCTGTGTCTAGCACCCAATCATTTTTATTAGCCACCAAATTTGCCTCAACGACTACAACAACAATCACTTCATTACCCTCAACAAGATGAGCTTGGACATCACTTTGTCCTTCCTGTTTTGAGTCCTGCCCTTTTCTTTGGTAGCACTTGGCATCCCTGTGACCAACTTTTCCACAAACAAAGCAAGGACCCTTAAATTTTTGAATTTGGCTCTCCAGCTTGTTGAATTGATTTTTCTTCTTCATATGTTCCTTTTTCGAGACTTTCTTCTATTTTCCTTTGAACTTGTCTTTCACAACAGTACCAGAAGATGCAACAGGATTAGCTTTAGAAGAGTTAAAAGAAAGTTCTTTCATCTTATCTTTGAGACGGTTTGCCTCTTTAGTCCTCATATGACTAATAAGTTCTTGGAGAGTTAAATTTTTTTTCTTATGTTTTAATTGATTTTTATAATCACTCCAAAATGGTGGGAATTTTCAAGCAGAACATTAGCCTGAAATATCTCACACATCTTCATGTCCTCGTTGAGAACATCAGCAGTCAAGTTCTCATATTTGTGAACTTGTTCCATTATTGGCTTATTATCAACCATTTGGAGTTTAATCCACTGACCGACAACATATTTTTTCTTTCCTTCATCATCAACACCATATTTCTTTTCCAAACTATCCCATATTTCTTTGGCAGATTTATAGGTTAAAAATAAATCAAATAAAGGATTAGTCATATGATTTAGCAAATGTCCTCTCACAATTTTGTTATCCTTTTCAAACTTCTTTTTAGCAACATCATCAGTAGTTATAACATTGCTAGAATCAGTAGTGGTGTTAGAACCATTCATAGAAGGTTCTTTAAATAAAACATAATCAACTTCTAATTGTTCAAAGAAAATTAAAAGTTTTTGTGACCATCGTTTAAAATTATTTTCATCCAAAGGCTCAAGTTTTGACAAATCATTAAAAGTTTTGTTCAAAGAAATAGTCATTTATCAATATTGTATGTTAGTAAATCACTTTCAAATTGTTGGGAAAAATACTACAATATTGATATTATATTGGAATTATAAAGTAGTGAATAACTTATCACAAACACTGTGTCGTGGCTTGGCAAGCCACTGCCTTGAAAGCGATTTCGACTCGACTCCGATGCAAATCGTTGTCGCCGGTCGCTCCCCAAGGTTCCACAGTTACTCTCAAACACATGCACTCGTGGCTGAGAGTTTGGAGGTTGCCCAAAACCAATTGCCCAAAAATATTCTAAGGATAAGAAGAAAGGAGGGAGATGTTTTGTTTTCCTTTTGTTGGATTTCTTAGCATTCACAAATGCACTACTTATATAGGAAATTTCTATAGGAGTTATTGTAGAGTCAAGAGTTAATTTTGATAACGCATTATGAATGTTAATGGCATTAAAGGCCATTACATCACATTCTACAGAAACTCTTGTTTTGTTTTGGAACGGAAAGTTTATTCTCTTTGTAACATATTTTACTTTGTGTTCTTTGCATTACAATAAATGAATAGGTGAGAATTAATATCACAATTCTACCATCGGCAAGTACGTTTCATAAATATTTAAATTATATATGTGTGATGTTTAAATATTAATAAATTCTGCATGAAAAACAAATAGTGTTAATCATTCAGTGTCTAGACCTAGATACAACATCTTAATCATTCAGATGTCCATTCAGATTTATAAATCTTAATCTTAATAAAAACAAATGAGGCATATTGAGATCCATTTCTTACTTTTTACGATATAAGTACGCGTCTTATCGTACTTATCATCTTATGAATAATGGTACTTAGGTTATCCTATGGTCAAATATTGTATGAAAAAAATTTGTTAGTTTTGGTTGCCAAAAATAAAGCATAGCCAAGCAACAAAATGCCCAGTTTAATTCCGCAAGATCAAATATGTAACATTTATTTAGTTTATTTGTTATTCCCCCATCCTACATTAGTTGTTAATTTTTCCCTTTACACTTTCGAAAAATCATAAATAAGAAAGAGAAATTTTACTAATTTATCTTCTTAATAATTTTTTCAAAAACTTAATGACCAATTTTAAAATGAATTAATTGTAAAAGTAAAATAGAAAAAAATATAATTAATTCTATTTTGAATTTATAGATCGACAAAGAATTTGAAATAAATTATTTTTAATAATATGACAATTAATATAGGGAAAATTGTATGAAATAGGAAACTATTAATTCAAATTAAATGTTATAGCCATAGTTTATTTTATTTGTAATTCGCAGCAAATATCCCCTTTTTTTGTCATCTGATTCGGTATACAATTAGTCATTTTATACATTTCGGTATAAAATTATAAAATGCATTTGTGTTTGTATAAAGCGAGAGAAAAATGTATATATAAATACAAATACATATATTTTCGTCATATACACTTATAATTATACAAATTACAATATATAAATGAATTTATACAAAACTGAACAATTTATATAATATTGGATGTATCTAGCAAATTATGGAGCGCAATTATACAGACTATAACTATAACATATAAATATAATTTTTATGTTTGTTATATGTGAAAGTTGTTCATTAATATAAGCAACACCACAAGGCACTAGGGGTGTGTATCGGTCGGTTCGGTTCGGTTATAAGTATTATCGGTTCGGTTTATCGATTTTTGGTTTTTAAATATGCTAAACCGATAACCAAACCAATAAGATATTTATTATCGGTTTTCAGTTTATCGGTTTTAGGTCTTTAACGGTTCGGTTTTCGGTTTAACCAATAAGAAAATGCTTTCAAAACAAATATATGACTTATCCAATAATTTGACGCGATACACATACATCGAAATAATCATTCCAAACAGGACAACAAGGACCAACTTGTTGTATTTTGGTCATCACAACAAAGACTTGGTTAATTTCGATCACCATAATATATAAAACGAGGTCCCCTTTATGCAATAAAGAAAATCAAATAAAACCAAATCATAGACAAAAGTCAAAACAGTAGCAAATGAGGCCATGCTTATGGTAACTAAATGAAGTTCTTACGTTATTTAAAAAAAA
>JAJOOR010035072.1:0-16320 GCA_036250505.1 Solanum acaule | reverse complement strand
TTTCTTGTTGATTACCTCCTTGGTCCGGCAAGTAGCAACAAGGCGAGTTCTAACGTTGGCCACCGTTAAAAAGACTTCTAGACGAAAGAATTATCAATGCATGCTTCAACACTATTCAAGAATTACTTAGTTATTATTCATACTTCGTTAATCGCTTATGGTTCCCACAACCCTAGTTATGAAAGTTAGTTATTCATTATCTCAAAAACACAATCAAAATTTATTAAAATAAATATGCTTGTGTTAATCATAAAAAGTTAAGAACAATAGCTAAACTATCTTTTATTAATCACGAATACAAATAAATAATAAAGGAGAAGAAAGAATAAACCACAATTCTCTGATCTTCACGGCGGCTCTTCCAAAGTTCCTAAGCTAGAAGAAAATTTATATTGTGTCTTGTATCTTGGTTCTTGGCCTTTTTTAAAGAATAATTTTACATGCCCTATTTATAGACATAGAAACCCTAAATAAAATAATTAAGTTCCAGACAAATTAGAAAAATAAAACCGAATTAAACTGGGTTTGCACTGTACGCACGCGTGATTTCTCCAAATTGTTGGCGGCAGAGAGGCGCCGGTCAGCTGAAACGTGGCAGCAGCAAGCCTAATTCAAATTGAATTGGCGTTCAACTTTGCACCATATATAGGAATATATTATTTTAATAAGTTTAATCCATTAAGCTGTCTGCTTGATTTCCTTCTTCAATCTTTTATTTTTAATTCGGTTTAGCTTTAGACTTCTCTAATTTTCCACCAATTTAATCCTACAAATAAAATACACAATTTAGCACAATCCATCAAATTAATGCTCAAAAAGGACAAATATAAATAATAAATGTGAGGAAATAATGATTAAAAATATGTATTTTTAGCCTCACATCAGAGCTGACTAGACTTGTGTTGTCATGCGTCGTCCTCCGAGTTGTCCATACGTCGTGACCATATTTATCGTCCTCGAAATTGTCCACGTGTCGTGACCATATTGCACCAATACACTGTGCACTTGGACGACATCCTTGCACACACAGAAAGTGGAAACAAAATGAAAAAGAAAGATGCATTCGCTGACTCACATAGGGGTGTCAAATGGGCGGTTGGGTTGAAATTGGAGATATTAAAATGAGTTGAAATATAAATGGGCTTAAAAACGGGTTGGGTCTTGACCCACCCAATTTGACTCACTTAATCTTAAAAAAATCAATATATAGTTATTTAAGTTTTATACCACAATTTAAATTCAAATCAAGAGAATTTAAAAAAAGAAGTTACAAATGGATATACAAATCCTAAAAGATACAACACAATATAGGAACATACATTACATCAATGCAAATAAATAGTCTTAAAACGGGTTGAAATTGGAGATTAAATTGGGTTTAATTGAAGATTCTCTTAAAATGTGTTAAAGTTTAAATAAGTTGAGATCAAACCCAATTCAAATTATCTTGAGCTCATCCCTTAAAAATATGTACGGATTAGGTGAGTTACTTATAGTTGGCTCATTTTAGACACCTTTAGACTCACATCTAATATGACAACTCTATGTTAAAAAACTTCACTTGTTTATCCTTTCAAATGGTCAAGATATATGCTATAGGGTTTGATTGAGAAAGTTCAAATAGATTCATATAAGAAGTTACGGAAAGCAGACCACAATATATGTTTCCACTCTGTAGAAATGCCTCTCAACAATGAACTTATTTACTACTTAAGAAACTGCTTCGTCGTCTAATATTAATTTTCAATTGCTGACTTACCTATTATAATCAGTTCCAGCAATTTTCATCTTTAGATAGACTAGGTATACCCTCCTATCAACCTCCATGGTTAATACGTTTGGAAAATGATCTTTGCATTTGTTGCTGAATTTGGTTTATTTGCAAAGTTGCTGACTCATGTTCATAATTGGGTTAACTTGTTGTATTGTCTATCCTTGTTTTCTTGAAACCCCATTTTCAACCACTTTCCTTCCATGCTTTTTTGGGCATAATGATGTAGTAATATTATAGCAAATAAGTTAAGTTGTGGCATTCACTGTTACCAAGGGATGCACATTAATAAAAGTTGGGCCACATTCCGATCATGGGATAAATTGTTTTCAACGATATTTGTTCTTTCAAAAGTAGTTTCTAGAATGTCTGTTTGCATAGCTTGTTGGGCACACACTGGGGGGACTTGCAAAATGATTAGGACATCAAAGACTGTGTTCCGCATTCCTTCCTTTTTCAACGTATCCGCCACCTTATTCTGCTCTCAGCTGAACGCGTATGCCAACACTGGAGTATTCAGCAGTTGCATTGAATATCTGCACTCAATGATTAGGTTATTATAAAGCAAAGGACCATGTGAAATCGTAGTAATAATGTCAGCAACATCAATATTGATTTCTAGGGGGGTTAGGTTGTGATCTCTGCATAACATTAAACCTCTTTTGAGGACTTAGAGTTCCGTCATTATGGGGCTGGTGTGGGGAGTTTTTTCTAAGCCCAAGGATCCAATTGCCGAAATGGTCCTTAAAAACTCCTCTAAGTCATCCGATCCCAAGAATTTTTTTGACCGCTCTATCTATGTTAAGTTTGTAGGTTCCCCCAGCTAGGGGTTCCCACTTTCCCACTAAAGATGAATTAGAGTTTCATAAGTCTTTTTTTTTTTTCCTTTTAAACTTTGTCATGATGTAAGAAAGTAGAATAACTATTCTAGGAGAGAGAAATAAAAATGACTAGAAGTAACAAGGAGACTACTTATACCCCAAAAGAGGAAACACGGTGAATAGATAATATATACAAGGTTATGAGAAGGAAATTCCACCTTCCTAATGTTTCTTGGTTAGTTGTTTAGTTTTTGAAATTACTAATTTAAGCAATGGCCCATTACCACCGGGTGAGTTTTAAAACTGAAAAAAAGAAGAAGAAAACCACCCATTTTCCTCATAGGTTTCATTCCTCTCCTCTATTCCCACTTATACCCCATCCCTCTCATATAACTGCTCATGGAGCAACTTGCACACTTCTTAAAACCCCATGTCGTATCCCTCAAAGACTCTTGTGTGTATAATTTACAGAACCATAAAGAGTCAACTATCTATGTCTTTACTCCTCAGTGAAACCCTTAAAGCTTCTTTGGTGAAAATGATTATGCAGAGAAACACGGAAATAAATAGAGATAAAAGTAGATAAAAAAATAATAAGGTCGAGGAGTTTCAAGTGATGTATGTGGTCTGAGGTATGTAATTAGCAGAATGGAGAACATGTAAGTTTAGTTTGAGGGGCCAATAGGAATTTGAACAAGTTGTGATATGTCAAATAGAGAGACAAAAACCTACCTTCAAAAGAAAAATAGAAAAAGAAGGCTTGACAAAGAAGAAAAAAAGGGTAAAGGCAGAATGTGCTACTTCATACAATTATGCAGCTCTTTGAATCAGTGCATGCGAGAATGGTTCTGATTATGCTTGCAAATTATGTTTGTCTTGTTTTATCATTTTCCATCCCTATAGCCTGAGAGATTTACAGAATGTTTCACTAGAAAATGATGCAGTGCTTCACTAGTTAAGAAATATCCCTGGACAGTGACTGTAGTCTAGATTCAATGGAATAACGTATGGGCAGTGCCATTTGTCTTTGAAGATGGAGAAGGTTGGAAAAGATTAAATCGAGGAATATGGAGGGCTATGAGATTGTTAAAACAATGATTATGTTAATGTGTAAGGAGATGAAATAGGAGAAGAAGAGATACTGGAAGGTTTCATTTTTATCAAACTTCTTTCTTTAAATTTTAGCCATGGTTTCATTTTTGGACAAACTTTAAAATTAGAGTGTAATGAAGGAGTTATAGCTTTCCTTTAACATTCGTTTAAGTTATAGTTACATGGAGTTAAAGTCTCATTATTAAGAGTGCAATTGGTTTAAGTTGAAAAAACACGATGAAATATGTCATTTTATGTTTTTCTTACATGTTGTACTTACATATTCCTTGCCTCTGCAAACTGTTTGATATCCAGGCCTGCACTTATGAAATTTTATTAGCTTCTTCTAATCTTTCCTTGAATGGTCGAATAAGCTCCAAGATGATTCCATGTTCTTTATTTGTAGCCTCGTTCTTCCATTACAAAAAAAATATTCGTTATCAGTTTTCATATTCTTTTAGTTGAAATAATCAGAGAGCTTTAGAATCAAACTTGATATCAGCTCTAACTAGGGTAGGTAAGTGGAGGTGAGGTAGCTTGCTTTGAAAGAAATGTTGTGGCTCAGGGATTTATTGAAACTTGTCATAGTCTGCCAATAATGGTCAAAGAGGATTGGATTTGGTTAAATGCAATGCAAAAACTTGTTACCATTCAGTTACAATCTTTAAGCCTTCAAAGCAGATGATGAAAATACAAAGAAGTTAGAGGATTTTGGTTTTGAAGGTGAAGTGGGGGTTTGGGAGGGGGAAGTCCCTTCTATAAAAGAAGTTTATGCTTTGATGGTTTCTAATGGAATTGGAATTTGTTTCCTACACCTCCCCAACTAGATATAAAGAGTAAATGAGTCCGGAGTCAAAATGACCACTTTTCCTAACTAAAATGCATAAAGGACCACTTTTCTAACTAAAATGCACAAAGGGTCACTTTTGTTCCCATTTAACCAAAATAGACGAGTCGTTGGGCTTTGAGCGACTAGTCCTAAATTTTAACAGATGGCCAAATATCCATTTATCCAATTAATTTTCTTTATTTCTCCATCATATCTTGTAACCTATGTAACTCATAAGGCCATTATCTTTACTATTTATTATCCCATTATTTTCCTATTCATTGCTAGGAAGACTTTCTAAACTATAAATAGTGGTGGGTTCATTTGATTTAGATACACAAGGAAAATATATAGTACACAAAGTTTGTGTAACACCCTTGAAACTAGTAGGCTAAACTATAGCTTGACGTTAGGGTTAGAGTCGTGAATTTAGCTTCCCGTACTTAGAATGAAGGGTTCGGGATAGAACATCAAGGTACGACTCCCCAAGAACTAACCAAGAGTCCTTGAGGAGGACCCTAGAAATCTGCACAAAAAATAGTCCACTTATAAAAGGGGACCCACGCCCCTTGGGTGAGGGGTCGTGGGTCAGGGTCCCAAAAGTGGAGTTGCAGACCACTACCCACAAATGACCAGCACGCCCCGTGGTTCCACCCATGGCCCGTTGGCGTGGCCTCGTGGGTGAGGCAGTGGTCATTTCTTAGGTGATTAAGTGAAGGGTTAGTGGAACTTTCCGGAATTAATTAGGGGTTAAGTGGTGTCATTTTAACCTTACTTAGACCACCTATATAAAGCTTTAGACCCCTAAAATTCATTGATCCTAGTCATTTTTTTCATCTCACCAAAAAGAACCCAATTCCCTCCAAGAAATTCTCTCTCTAGAAAGAAGAAGAAAAAGAGGAGAATCAAGCTAGGTCAAATTCCTCCAATCTTCCAAGATTTTTGAGGGTTTTGTATCCAAGGTATGATAGCTTATTTATCCATGGATTATTCCATTCATGGAGTCCCCTAGTTATTCCATAATTGTGAAGATGAAATCGCTAATTCAAGCTAGGGTTCCTTCCAATATTGTGGGTTAAGTTGAATATGAATCCAATTGAGTGGCTATTGATTGCTTATGATTGAATTAGTAGTGAATCATATTGGTATGAAGAAATTACATGGTTTCTATGCCTAACCCTAGACTAGTTGATGAAATTGAAGTAATGTGGGTGTGTGCCTTGTAAAGGGAAATTGAGGATGCATAGATGATCTTCTAGAATTGGTGATATGTATAGTAATTGTTCAAGAATAAAAGCATGTAGACATGAATTGAATTAGAATAATGTATATGTGATGAGTCATGACTAGTAAGGCATGAAATTGAACCTTTATGATGATATATGATTAGAATCACTTAAGAATGAAGCATGTGATTAGAATACCTTGAAATCTATGTATGTATGATGATTGTAAGAAGTAAAGCTTTGAGAGTAAGACTTGTAGTCATGAATGTTGATTGCTAGGGCTTTGAGAGTAAAACTAATATGTTGAATTATGTATGTTATGGCTTTGAGAGTGAAGCCTATATGAGAATGGTAGATTAGTAGATATCATTGTTGTGGAAGGACTTTACCCACCTCATCTACCTTATGAATGTTTGAATGCATAAAGTGATAGAATCACTTGAAACATGGATTGGTTGTAAAGGACATTCCTCTATGAGTCATGAGTTAAGCAATGATTAATAACTAGTCTAAAGAGGGGGGGGGGGGTGTATGCTTGGCCCCAAATGGATATTGACAATGAGATAGAAGACTCACACCTAGTTGAGTCCGAGCTTTCAAAGTAAAGGAGGTTCACACCTAGTTGAGTCCGGGCTTCCAAAGTAAAGGGGGAACTCTCACATAGTAGAGTCCGAGTTTTCCCAAAGTAGGTCTCATGAGATGGAAGACTTCACCTAGTGGAGTTCGGGTTTCTAGTAGCAATCTACGTATCCAATGAACTAAGGCATACTTGAAGTATCTCCTAGTGTTCAAAAGCATTAATAAACTAAGACATGCTTAAGGAAGTATCTCATAGTGTTCAAGATAATAATGAACTAAGACATGCTTAAGAAAGTACTTCATAGTGTTCAAAAGTAAAGAAGAGGAACTAAGATGTGCTTAAGTGAGTACCTTCTAGTGTTCCGATGTTTTAAAAGAGGGACTAGTCCCCCAACCAAGAGTATGAGGAGGATGACCTAAAGTGGTACTTAGTATGGATGGGATTATGGTGTCATATCCATACATTGCACAAGTATATATGACTTAAGGTTACCTAGAAAGTGTTTCTTTTATATGATGTATGTTTAGGTTGGAGTGTGCTATATTTGCCTTCCTTATTATGATTGACTAAAGGTGAGAGATTCCCTTGTCTATGAGAAATAAGCTACAGATGAGATCAAATATGGTAAGTATGTATGATGGCCTAAGGTGGTACATAGTATGGGTGAGATTATGGGGTCTTATTCATGCATTGCACAAGTACGACTTGAAGCTACTTATGAGGTGTTCCTATTATGATATGAAGGGCTAAGGGTTGACTAATGCTTGTCTTATGCATATGTTGGAGATTATGCCTATGACCTGTTGGCGGGTTCTAGAGTGCCTGTCAAGGGCGCTAGCGCATACCCCGGGGTGATTGCTTTTATTATATGGTCAATACCGATCTACTTTAGTAGATCATATGGATGTAGAAAACGCAACTAATTTGGATGAAATGTTGTTGTCTTTTATGCTTGTAGTTTATGTTTTATAAAGGGAAATGACATAGATTCCCCTCGAACTTGTACCGAAAAGTCAATTACACGTTTAAACTATCATGACAACCTATTACACACCTCTGCTATTTAAAAGTGAATTTATTTACCCCTAAAGTTGACATGGCAAAATAATAATAATAATAAAAAATCAGGCACGTCAGATAATTATTAAAGTAAAAAAAAATCAAAATATTTCTTAAACCCCACCCCCCACATCTCTTCTTCTTCACACCCCACCCTCCTCATCTTCTTCACACCTACATTAAGCTTAAAATAAACCAATAACAGGAAACAACAAGGAATAAATTACTTCAAAAAGGAGTAAAAATTTGGGAGGTTTCAATCGGTGGGGCTTCGGTGGACGTTTTTGAGTATTGAGTGATCGATTGAAAATGGGAAGAAAATTATTTTTCTATTATCTCTATTTTTTAAGAAATCTCCAGGAAGAACATGGAAAATAACAAAGAATGTATGCCCAAATCTGAAAAATATTTACAACTACAAGCCACAACAAATAACAATGAAAGCTTAGTTTTCATGGCCAATCAATGGAAGAAACTGAAGCAACCTTCTTGTGGGTACATTTTGGAATGGAAGAATTCTTTCACTCCAGAATCACCTCTAGATTGTGTTTAATTTCCTTGGTGGTCATTGCTAAAAGTTTCTTCCTTACCATTTTGCAATGAAGAAGATAGAATTATTTTAATAATTGATTAGGGATTATTGGTGTAAAATATAATTAATAAAATAAAAGTTCAGTAATAAAGAAAATAAAATAAAAAAGATATATAAAAAAAATACAATTTTTGACATGGCACTGACGTAGCGCTGATGTGACAGCGAGTGTGATACACCAAATACTATGAGAGTGGTGTTGCATATAACAAGGTGGTATTAAATCCACTTTTAAGTAGTAAATATGTGTAATAGGTCGTCATGATAGTTGAAACGTGTAACTGACTTTTCGGGACAAGTTTAGGGGGGAATCTATGTCTTTTCCCTTTTATAAAGTATCTCTTATGATTATGGCATATATGTTATGTGACTAACCCTTATGTTATGCTCTTATGATGTTATGCTAGCTATCATATTTATTACATTTTGTACTAACGCATACTCTTGCCTACATTCTTATAAAATGTAGGGTCCGGCGATCTTGAGTTCCATTCTCGTGGCTAGGTTTCTAATAGAGCAAGGAGTTGAAGATTTGGTGAGTCCTCATAGCATTCGAGGATATAGCCACCATTTCCTTTATGTTTTTTCATTTTATGTTTAGACTTTTGTGTGGGCTGCGTCCCAAAGATGTTCATGTTATAGATGGTTTGAGACAAGTGTAATAGACTTCTGCTTCGCTTTTATAAAAGACTTCGATTGTATGGATACAGTTTTAAAATTTCCGCACTTTTCTATTATTTTATGTTATGACATGCTAAGTGGATTACATGGAGTCCTTCGGGGTTCTATGTGCCATGTTACAACTAACGTGTACCCCTGGGTCGTGACAGTTTGTCAAAAAGAGAGTTCTTATTAGTTGAATGGAGGTGCTTTTTTGTAGAGTTTTAGACTCAACTCTTGTCCAGAGTTTGTTGAGTTATACTTTGTGAGTAGGATGTTGTATCCTGAAGGGGACAAGTCAAGAAGGACTACTACTGGACTGGTGAAAACATTTGTTGCGGTGGGCTTGAATCTCCCTAAAGAGAGCGAGATATCCGCGTCTTAGCCTGAAGAGATTTATTTTCTTCATTCTATTTTCAATTGTAATCTTGTAATTCTGTTATTTTGTAATTTTCCACTAACATTTTGTGTTATGATGAAAGGTCTTGTATCTCTCTTTTTAGTTTGCCCTTTATCCAGCACATTATTCACAGGTGCAAATCCGATACGCACCTGTTGACATTTTTGAAGAGTCCGGGCAAAATAACAATGGTGGCACTAGGTTCTTTTAATTTTCATTTGGGTGGTCTTTGGCCAACTTGCGCACAATTCAACTACACCTTTTATTATTATTCCCTTCCAGAGATTAGTGATGTCGGATCATAGAATATTTCTCTTGATAAGAATATGTATCTACCTGATAAAATATGTATCATAAGCACCAAGGGCTACAACTACTTGTTTACACACTCATCAATGTTTTTCTAGGACCTTTATTATACATTTAGAAAAATTGATGTTTTACTTTATAACTTTGAGGGAACCATAACCTGACAAAGGATTCGGTCCAATTTGGAAATACGCGGTCAAATTATTGAGCTTAGTTCCACGCTAGACTATTTGGTAGTAGTTTTTTTTCGCGTACTCCTTGACATGTACTTGTGTAACTTCTTACTTCTCTAATAAACAATTTATTTATGTGCATAGGAGTGGAGTTTGGTCGTATGAAGAAATTGCAAGCTACTTGAATGGAATTTTCAATCACATAAAAAAGTCTCTATTTGAAATAAAATAAAATAAAATAAAAAATATCACGTCTTGTACTTAAATTTTTGTTGGTGAAGTTTCACCAACTCTTCCTCGTGGTTTTAGTCAATATCAGAAGACTTCTATATTGGCTGTTGATTAGGACATAAATTTTAGACTATAAGGAATAATGATTTTTTATACTATAATAACTTTATTTTGAATAAGAATATTGTGAGGTAGAAATATACCGTCTGAATCAAAAAAAGTTATTGATTTATTACTAGTGAGTTATTGGTTTAGTGACTTTAATAACATTTTGATTTTTTTTGTTATCGGTTATTGGTTCTTAATGGTTTGAGGTTTTTTTTTTAACAATTTAACTGATAACTCAATAATAAATTAAATAATTATATATATACATCATTTCGTATAGAAAATCCTTGACTTCAGTTTCTTACATTTATTTGTGGTTGTCTCAAATTCTTGGTTATTCTATAATATAAACGTGTTTGCTTTTGAGCAAGATGCGATCTATGAACTCATTATCATGGTTCATTTGATTTTTCACTTTGTTTCTAAGTGATTTTCAATAAAAAAAAATTTGTGTCAAATCGATAAGTGAATGGTTCTATAATGATTTAGCATGTCTACAGATCGATAATCAATAAGTTAAGCCGATAAACTTTAAAATTTAACCGAACCAATCAATACAGGTCATTGTGTATCATATACAGCTAGGTCATAGTGAAAATCTACCCGCACACTAGGTCATTGTGTATCAGATAAATTTTTAACGACTTCATTTTTTAATAATTATTTTGTAAAATATTTTTGTGAATCCTTCCTACCAAATACACCCTGCCTAGGCGCTTGACTGTACAATTTAGAATTTGAAATCTATATTATTTTATTAAATTTGCACAAAAATTCAATTGCAATTTTTTCAAAATTAAAAATTGAAATCATATCCAATCCTAAATCATTATATATTATTTTTATTTAGGAAGGCAATTAAAAAAAATATTTCTCATAATTGTCCCATCACACTCGAATAACACGAAACAGAGAAATGCTTATTCTTAAGATCACCACCATAACCAATTCCTCTCTTCTCCTTCCCCTCTCTAAAATCCTCCCAATTTCACCATTTCCTTCACTCCATTCTTCCCAAAAAATGAATTCTCCAAGGATGAGTAGTTTGCTCAACAAATTTGGCTTCGGTGCGAGAACTGAATCTTCCATAGATTCATCTTCTGAAATTCCTCAAGGACCCGATCATGATGTACCCGACCCGGGACAACAGTTTGCTCAATTTGGAGCAGGTTGCTTTTGGGGCGTTGAATTGGTGTATCAAAGAGTGGCTGGGGTTACAAAGACTGAAGCTGGGTACTCACAGGGTTTTGTGCATAATCCGAGATATGAAGATGTGTGTTCTGGTACTAGTAATCATTCTGAGGTTGTTAGAATTCAGTATGATCCTAACGAATGTAGCTATGAATCATTGCTTGATGTTTTCTGGGCTCGTCATGATCCTACCACCCTCAATCGCCAGGTAGGTTTTCAAACTTTGTCTTTTTTTATAGTAATTAGGAAAAATTTAATGAATTACTTGACAATTTTTTGTTTTTTAATGAATTGTGGTTGGAATGATGTGGTTACCTAAGGTCTTTTACTTTGATTGATTTATAGAGTTTGAAGTATAGCAGTGAAGTTGATGAATTGAGTCAGTTACTCTTTTAGTTTTTATGGCTTAATGAGTTTTTCTTACAGTTATAGTCTGTCTCACTTTTGCCTCAGTGACTGCTTTAAAGTCAATCGTGACAGAGGAGTGATCCCTGTCAAGGAAAACCCATTTCTGATTCCGTTTTTCTAAAAAGAAGTGACCAAGGCTATGCCTGGCCGAGCAAACATTTCGAGAGGGCTATAATTTCATAGCTAGATCCCGGTATTGATATAATAGGCAATAAGGCAAATATTTCTATCTTACACTTACCTGGTATAAATCTTATGTCAAGCTCTTTTTGATCCTAATAAAGCTATTTGCCTAACCTTAACCTTCTAGGACATCATGTAAGTCGTTTGGAAAATTCTTGGGGAAGTGTTTTCAGAATAAAAATTGGGCATAAAGAAATTGTGTTTGACTTTTTGAGTGTTTTGTGAGTTGAATAAAAAGGTTCATTGGTAAAAAACCGTCTTACCTCTTTTCGAAATATAAGGATTCTTATTTGAGGACATCCTCAAACAACTTCTTAAGAAACAGCCTTTGAAAAATTTCTCAAAAAGATTGGAAAAACAAGTTCTTGCAAGATTTCAAAAAATGTTCCATAAACAAAGGCCACCTAATATTCGGAAGTCACTGTTTTGGTGATAATATAGTGAAGGTCAGGTCTCCATATGGTAACAGCCTCATAGTGTGCATTCTTCGGAAATTGTTGCCATGAAGATCCAGGCTGTAAAATGTTTAACTAAACTTGATGTACCCAATTTGCTTTTTACCCATTAAAGTATTTCATGTAAATATCATCAACATTATCTGGTTGCTTGCTTCTGCCTTATGTTGATATTTAAATATGATCTTGCTTGTTTGCTTCTACTGTGATGGGTATGCATGTAGTTTGCTTGTTCCAATTAGGAGGATACAGTAGCGGAGTAAGCTGGAGTTGTAATTATGTGGGACCGAAAGGCTTGCCAACATTTTTGCATGCTATTTAAGTGGTTGTGGAGATACTCTCACAGTCTCACGATGTGGAGAAGTATTGTAAATGCTAAATATGAATGGTTTTTTGAAGCAAAAGAGGTTCTACAGCCACATGGATGAGGTTTATGGAAACATATCAAGGATTTGTGGCCAAAATTCAAGAGTTATACTCTATACAAGTTTGTAATGAGCAAAAATAAAATGATGGATTCATGAATTGGACATTCCCTCTAAAAAGATATATATCCAGGTCTATAAACTCTCCGTGTATTCAGATGTATCCGAAAGCACAGTGTAGAGAAAAGAACAACTGGAGCATTGTGTTAGTGAGATACTTTCAGGACTGTGAGGTTGAAAGTTTGATGCAACTGTTTTGCAGACTGGCTTAGAGGAACATTGGTAACTACACCAGTGAACTCAGGTTTTTAGACTAATAGATGGCCATGGAATACATTTTAGAATCTAAAGGTACCTTAAGTGTGACTTGTATGGTAGAATAGCTTAAATGAAGCATGTGTTACATTAGATAACCTAGTGAAAAGAGGTTTTCCTAAATGTACTTATGGTAGTCATGCGAAGTAGAAGCAGAATCTGTAATTCACCTGTTTCTGGGAAGTTATGTTCCTATTTTTAGACCTGTCTAAAACCAAGCAGGAATTACCTGAAAAACTTGGAGCAGGTATTTGGAGCTGGAAAGGGAATAGAACCCAGAAGAAACTTGGGGAATCTATTCCTCTATGTATTAGTTGGGTGTTATGGAGAGAATTGACAAAAACAGGCCACTAGAATATGCTTATCTATATCATTTGTCTTTTTTTTTGTCCAAGTATGATAGACTTTATCACCTTCCTTCATAGCTATATGGAGAAGCTTTTGCCCAGTTTTAAATAGTTTTGCAACTCCGCATCCTCATGGTGTGAATCTTAGAAGTTTGCAACTCCGCATACTCAAAACAGTTAAAATACTTGGTAAAACTCTGATTAAGCTTAAGATTTTATTGATTATCATTGGCTATCTCTTATTACTTAATCATTTATTATAAGAAAAATTATGTGTCTCAAGTATTTAGTTTGTGGACTCACCCTCCTCTAATAGAGATCAATACTAGCAACATTGTTGGGAATTTTTCTTACTTCATCAAAAAGAAAACAACATTGTTGGAACCTTCCTTCTAGCATCTTTTACCTTATTGCTAAAACATGCAACATTTCTCTATTTAATGTTCCCATCACCCCTATTTTCTTTCAGGTACTAGTATTCCTGCAGTTTTAGTTACATATTATTCGAATTCCCGGGCATATGTATTCATTTTAACCTCATATTTTTGCATGCTTCTGCTCCTAATAGACAGGCAAAGAAAATCTTCACAGTTGTTCGAGGCAGATGTAGACATACTTTCTGCTCTCAGTTGCCCGGTCCAATTAGGGTAGGGAAGTCCTTTTCTTGTGGAAAGAGACCTTTCACATAATTGCATTCAAAGATAATGAACTTTTATGCATCCAAACACCACGAATAAGCCCTCTCTCACTATCTCTCTTGGTTCTCTCACTAGGATTCAGTAGCTATTGCAGCCTCTCTTTACTCTCTAGTTTTGTTATTTGAAATTTTGCTTATAATGATAAGCTTTACATTCTTCAGTAGAGTTGGTTGTTTGACAGGTCAGTGTTTTATCCTTCTTATAATGCATTAACATGATGCTTTTTGTAGGGGAATGATGTGGGCACTCAGTACAGGTCTGGAATTTACTTCTACACACCTGAGCAAGAGCAGGCAGCACTTGAATCCCAGGACAGACAGCAAAAGATTTTGAACAGGAAGATTGTTACTGAGATTTTGCCTGCCAAGAAATTTTATCGAGCTGAGGAAGATCACCAGCAGTACCTTGCAAAGGGGGGTCGGTTTGGCTCAAAGCAGTCTGCTGGTAAAGGCTGCAATGATCCTATCCGTTGCTATGGTTGAGACCTTTGCAGGATAAAAATAATGTTAGTTGTGTCTATTCTCCTAAGGTATGGTTGTTATAGGCTTTAAATGTGCTTCTGCAGTGATGTATTTAGTCTACCCGCTTACACTTGTTCTGGAAAATCCAATGTTTGTGGCTTCACCATAGATTTGTAATGTATATATGGTTGCAGATTTGTGCCGTTTGGTGTTCGTATATGTTTATTGATGATGCTCTGGCCATAAATTGGAATAGTGCCTGTCAATCAGTTGGGTCGAATTTGATTTATGAAAGCCAGTGTCGGGCCAAATTAATGTCTAGGAGTTGCTATTGATAATAAACATCCTGGCCCAACAAATTACTGTTCTCTGCACCAAGGGTGTGACCTAGTGGTCAATAAAGCCTGTTGAGAAGTGTGAGGTCTCAGGTTTAAATCCTAGCTGAGACAAACACACTAGGTTATCCTAACCTGGTGCTATCACGTGGAATTAGTACTGTTCTGTGTATTTCTATGAAAGTGAATTAGATCTGCAAATCTTCAAACTCTAGATCTGTTAAATCTAAGGATTTCTTTGCAGATTGAACTTTACGATTTTCTGGGTTGACCATCTGATCCCTGGAATATAATTTCAGCATTACTACTTGTGATGCCCATTTATTGAAAAGCTTATACATATGGGATCCAAATGGGAATTATGAAAAAAAACATCATTAGAGTATTATATGAAACCAAGTGTAAGTCCCTTCATAAATCATAGTAGTCGTCATCAACTGCCTCATGCATAGGATGTTCATGACTTGTGGTAGGAGTCTTAACAATAATATTACCGAATCGATTTGTAATCGTTCCACCATTATTTTCAGGGATAATAGGAGCTGCCTTGTGCATAGGATGTTCATGACTTGTGGTAGGAGTCTTTACAATAATATTACCGAATCGTTTTGGAAGCCTCTTGATTAATGCCACTGTAATCATAGGATGTGGCTGTAACAACACAAAGGAAGACCACAAAGATAGCTACTGTGATTTCTTTACCCATGTTGGAGGCTGTTTTTAGTTTGTGAAATGATAGATATTTTGTAAATTTGTGTTTGTAGTGGAAGTTTTGTGTGTGCACATTATATAGGAGTCTTGAGAGGAAGAGAGTTCATTTCAGCATTGGACTTATGTGCCTTTTGCAATACCAAATCCATCCACTTTTAGACAATATTTGATCCTTGAGCACTAATAGTTAACCTAAGCAGTTTAGACAGGAAGAGTTCATTGTATAATTGTTTGTAAATGCCTTCTCTACAGCAAGAGTCCAATCACTACTAGACAATCTTGAAATATACTTGATTCCCATTAGTTAACCTAACAAGGTAGAATAATTTCAGAATGTCAAATCCACTCTTGGGATAAGGGTTCAAAGGCATAACATGTATAAAAATAAGTTTTGCTAAGAGGCATCATTCAATTATATTCCCTTTCTGTAAATACCTATGTGTCATAGAGCATCTTATGGGTACATTATGCATAAAATGACCAAATCCATCGGTGGCTTCCTAAAGTTGGCAACAAGTTTCACTTAGACACCTCAACTAAGCGATGTTCATTTTAGACACCTCATGTAGGGTCCCGTTATATTATTTTGACACTTTTCTGACAATAAACAAAAGCTGAAGGAGAGTGTAATACACTCATTGATGACGTGGGAAACAATCAATCAAATGATTACATGTGTTATTTTCAGTTAAAAATTATTTTAAAATCTATTAGTAAATAAAATAAAAATATTATTCTAAAAAAATCTCTTTTTTCATTACACTCAAAATCTCTTCTTTTTTTTTTTAAATATACTTTTCTTTTACTATTTTTCATTTTTATTCTTCTTCTTTCTTAATTTTTAGTGTTGTTTTTTGGGAAGAAAAGAGGGAGAGGAAGAAAGAAAGAGAGAATAAATATGAAATATGGGTGTTGGTATCCATTTTTCCGACAAAAAGTG